>JAQHUG010000068.1:5678775-5830091 GCA_028555095.1 Dicrostonyx torquatus | reverse complement strand
AATTTATGCAAATATTTGTTGAATAAGGATATACTGCCCATTTTCCCTTCAGAAACGCTGAAGATGCTGTTCTCAGAAAACAGCAAAACTTTAGTTCTTGGCCTGAGAAGAACGGAAGATGCTTGTCATGTGGCAGGCAGGGTCTAGGTCAGAAGTATGCAGGGACTGAAAGAACATGAGGCAGAGGCACCTCACAGAGCTCAGCGGTCAAAAGGCAAGTCAGACAGGATTCAATAGGGGGGAAAACCAGTAAAGCAAATGCCAGGTGGAAAAGACAGTGTAGGGTGAAGGCTGAATCCTGTGACACGATGAGGAGACTGAACACAATATGCCAGAGAGAGAACAGAGGTGTCAGGGAGCAACTGGGCCTGCACCTCAGATGAAGCCCTGAGAAGTGCCACATAGCTCAAAGCAGGTCCTTCTAGAGTTTTAACAGATAGAACGGTTCAAAAATCCTTCCCTTACATTACAGAAAATCTATTTTGCAACAGAACAAAACTATTGTGGGTGAAAGAATTCTAGAAATCTGTCTCAAAATGTAGGCAATAGAACTACTGTAGAAGAACGGAAAACTCGGGGAATCCTCCCATTGAGAGAGATGATGTGTTTATATTGTAGCTCTGAAGACGCGACTTCAAATCAAGAAATATAGTCAGAAGGCTGGTGGCAATAGCGAACATATCACACTAAAGTCTAGAAGAAAAAAATCAGCTGGAGGGTCTGCAGAGCTCAGAAAAGATTTGACTCAGCTTCAGCCCCACTGAGGAAGGAGGAAGAAGATTCTGTTGGACAGTGGGAATAGGCAATGGGGGCACTAATGGAAACCTGAGGGGACTCTAAGGCATACGTATGAGGCAACATACCAGGCTGAATATTAAAACAAGAACCTTAATTCTATCCAAAACTACTTCCTAACATGCCTGTCTTTCACTGAATTTCTCAAACCAAAAAAGTCTCAGCTCTTAGGACAAAGATTCTCTGGTACCTTTGTAAGAACTAGAATCCCAGGGGTGGAGAGATGGCTCAGTGGTTAAAAGCACTTGCTGCTCTTATGAATGGAACTCCCGTTTAGATCCTAGCACTTACACTGGACAACACACAACTACCTGCAACTCTGGCCTGAGCGTATCTGATGTTCTGGTACCCAAAAGCATCTGCACACATGTCACACACACCACAAAACATAAATAAAAATACTTTCAAAAGAAATAGAATCCCTATTCTACTTCATCTTCTCTACCACCTATGTGTGTTGGGATTACAAAGGGGGTTGGCCTGTACCCACAGGTCCCTATGTACTAACTAGTAGCTGTCCCAAGGGAAGCCATCTTCCATTTCTAATAATGATTGTAAAGCGCCTATGCGACTTATGCTACTATGGGGACTATGAGGAGAAGGGTCAAGTGAACCAAGATGTCCTGAACAGGATCTTCTCGCTGTGTAGAGCCAAGCAGGCTGCTCTGGGAAGGCATTCTGCCCTTCTACTGCCACCTCAATGTCTCACCGTGTTTCATGGATTTGGTCCTTTATACATCTTAGCATCCACTGCACAACAATGTACATCTGTGACATCTGGGCATGCCCTGTGCCAAAAACCTGGCAACGAATAAGGCAATTACTGTGGTCTCTGACTTAGGCAAAATTGGTCTGAGTGGAACAGCAAACCTTTCATCAATAATTACAAATTGATGATTGTAAATAAGATAAAGGTAAAGGGTGACATTAAGAATGCAATGTGGATGCATCCCTCCAGGTAGGAGCTACGCCAGATCAGACATCATCCCAAGCATGGGCTTCAATAGCTCAAACTTTAGCACTCCCTCCAGGATTGCTTTTCTCTTTCCTTTATTTTATTTTATTTTTATTTTGAGGAAGATCTCACTGTGTAGCCCAGGCTGGCTTCAGTTTCTCAATCCTCCTGAGGTTCCTAAGTGCTAGGGTTACAGGCTTGCCCCATCATGCCCACCTAGACTCTTCTTGAATCTCTTTGTTAATAGCATTGTTCTCAACAAAGCCTTGGCTCTGCACAGCCAACTACCAGCATAGGGAGCTCTTTACTTCCTTTGCATTTCCATTGAAACTCTAGCAAAACCTGACAGCTTTCCAGATCCATGGTAAGTACAAGTATTCATTTTCAAGTTTATTGTTCAACTACAAAAGAATTAATCTTTAAATATGTCTTTGAGTGAGTTTGATGAATTAAGGACATTTGTTGCTGTTATCTTCCTGAGACTCCCCTTCCTGGGTGCTTAAGATCCAACTATGCAAAGATGAAGGGGTAACTGGGATCCCGTGATGATTTAAGGCTTAATATAAGCTTTCAAAGCCCTTAGCCAAAGGAAGGGCCATATCTCAGCTTCCAGGGTCTAGGAAGCTGTAACTGTTCATAGACTTACTCTCCTAAAGACTCAGATAATTGTGTGGGTCAATGATGGATTCCACTTCATAATCCACGCCCTTTTTATGGGCTTCATTCTTTATCAAATCATGAAAAAGTAAATGCACTTCACAGGCTGTTTGTGTTATCTGCATTTGTTCAATTCCTCCCTTTAAAAATGAAAATGCGAGCTATAAAATTAAATAATCCTAAGTGGGCCCCACATTATTATTTTCCATTTTGCGTGTGCCAGGCAAGAGAATTCTGCCTTCTTCTGCCAGCAGAATAACAGCAACTATCTTGGAACCTCAGTTGATAAAACCTACTAAAAATTTTTCATTTTCAAAACTCATTCTTTTGTGGTTGGATAATAAACTTGAAAGCACAGGCTGCTGTGGCAGTGAGGCAAGTACGGAGAATGACATTAAATACGAGCAAAGCATCTGAGGAGCACAAGGTGAGCTGATAAAATAGAGATGCCCTGACAGTCAGAAAACAATCCACCACATTCAATTACATCATCTGCACAGAATACAATTGCGTCTGTGTTTGGTAAATAGATGAGATCCAGGTCACATTCCTGCATTCCTCTGCGCTTCTAGTCACTCCCTCTTCTCAAAATGCTCGAGCTGTTTCTGCATGTTCTTACGAGTCATCATCTATTGCTATAGGCATGATGGCTATATTTAACTAATAATGACAGTGGTTGTCACTAGGTTTTAACTCAGTATCACCAGTCTGACACATCATTTGAAGTATGTCTTCAACTTATATTTGATTAAAATCATAAACATCCCATCGACTGTGCCAATCAAAATGTTGACATCCATTCCCTGAACTTTTTTATGAACTTTCTTCAAATGAATTACAGTAGCTGAAAGGTAAAGATCGGCAACACGTCCTAAAATGCAGCTCTTGGGGCAGAACAGAATAAGGCCACTCACATCAGAGCGAAGGACTGAGCTCTCAAGGTGCAGTAGAAGAGCAGAAGCTTGGAGAAGATGAGCAAGGAAGTCAGGACTGCGAGGGGCTGGTCTGCCCACTGAGACAGTGTGCCTGATCTAATGGGAGCTCACTCAATCCTGCTGGACTGAGACTGATGAAGCATATGACCAAATCGGACTCTCTGAATGTGGCTGCCAATGGGGGCAGACTGAGTAGCCATCGATAATGACACTGTGACCTATCTTCTCTGCATGATTAGGCGTTTTGGGAACCCAGTCTATTTGGATGAACACCTTTTTGGGCCAGGATGGAGGTGGGAGGGCCTTGGACTTTCCACAGGGCAGGCTACCCTGCTCTCTCTTAAGGTAGCAGGGGGAGGGAGGAGGGGTAGTGGGAGTGCAGAGGAGGGAGGGTAGTGGAAGAGGGGGGAAGGGGACTGGGATAAGGGGAGAAAGTGTAAATTTTTGAATGAAAAAAATAAAAGAAAAAAAAGGCCTTGCTTTTTACCTACATCACATACAGTGAGAATTCAAAGTTTCTAACTAGATTTCCCCTTATCATGTCATGTGTGCAACTGTGTGGTGAGTATTTTATTTCAAGTTGCATTTATTTCAAGATTTCAGACCTGGCAAATATCTTGCTAGTAAAATCAAGGACCTGTGACAGGTATGGAAGACTTGCAGAAACAAGCTTCCCCAAGGAAAGAACAGTTGAAGCGCAGGCACCAGCATACTTTTACCACCTCCACGTGCCAAACTCTCACACACCTCCTCTTATTTATTTCTTACAGTCATGTTGTGAGGTTTATTTCATTATGCTCAATTTGTGGATGAGAAAACTCAGGCTTAGAGAGAATAAGGGCTTGCCCAGGTTCACGGTGTAATTGGTTTTCCTGGCAGTGATTTAAAAAATATATATATAAGGGAATTATTGTTGCTGTTTCCCTGAACCTAGCCAGCCAGCTCTTCTGGGAAGGTGGGAGCAGACACAAGATTCTAATGAAAAGCTCTGGAATCCTAGTCATATTTATAACCTGTTGTCCTCAATGCCCTCTTTTCTATGCCTCTATGTTCTACAAGGGATTTATAGACATTTGGTTTTCAAGCAACGTGCTTTCATTAGTAAATAATTTTTAAAATCTAGGGATTTTAAGGTATTATTACCTCTCTCTGCAAATCAGTGCTTGACCAGTTTACTCACAGCCAAGATGAGAGACGGGAATTGTGCAGATCAAGTGGATTTGCGCCCAGCAGTGTGTGTCTCACATTTCTCAGAGATGAAACTTCCAAACTAAACAGTTTGAAAGAAAAAGCACCCTGAAAAAAAGGCTATCAAATACACAAATTAATTGTCATGGCAAGTAAGAAAGGGGCAGAGAACTATCTTACAGGTTTGACTTAAAGTGTCCTGGACAAATGTGTCTGCTCTAGAATTTTCTTCTTCTGTTGTTTTCATGACACCATTTATTATTAATATGCCAAATTTTGTTTCCTTTTTAGCATTTAAACATTGTCAACAGGTACCACACTTTGTTTGCTGTTTTTTTTTATTTTCTATTGCCTTTACCTCATTTTAACGAAAGCTTCATGAGACCACTGTTTTAGTCACATTAAGTCGTCAAGTTGTGGGTAAGCATCTGAAACTTTGTAGGGACTTGGTAAATATCTGCTGAAAATGTGCAGAATGAAGGGCACCAGTCCTTCTACTTTTGTACATCAATGGGCTTTTTTTGGGATTTTTCTCAGCTATATTTGGGGAGCTGAGTTCCCTGTCTGTGTTCTCCCATGCAACAATTTGAGGTGACAAAGACAGTATTTTCAAGCCTTCTGAGTTACTATCCTAGTAAGAATTAATGTTTCTCAGAGTTCTTTGCAGAGGACAGAATAAAATTCTCAAAATGTGTGGCTCCATATCTAGAAATTATTGGATTTTTCAAAAGTTGACATGTATTGGGAAAGTGGCTCAGTTATCAAGATGCTTGCCAGGCAACCATGAGGACCCACGGTTGATTCCCAGTGGCCATGCAAAGAGCCTGGCACAGTGGCTCACTTGTAATCCCAGAACTGGGGAAATAGAAATTGAAGGTGCATCCTTTGGGCTCATGGAAGAGCCAGTCTAGACAAATAGTTCTGTGAGAGATCTTGTGTCAAAACATAAAGTGGAGAGTGACTGAGGAGGACACTTGACATTGATCTCTGTTCTACATACATACATACATACATACATACATACATACACACACATGCACACACATACATAAACAGAGAAAGACTTTTTAAAGTTAACATGATATTTATTTCATAAAGGTATATTTATGACATATAATGGAATTTTCTCAGAAAAACCTAGAGTGGGGACCCATAATCTAAGAAATGGTTTGCATTTTGACAATACACTTGACTATGCTAAATAAGATTCAGATACCAAATGAGTAATGAAACGATTAGACTGGAACCACGGAGAATTTGATACACTCTGGTCTGTAGCACTAACTTGGGTGTGAGGGTACTGAGTGTATTATACTTAATGCTCATAACTGGGTGTTTGTCACACACAAACCATCATTCAGATTGTGTAGGTAGCAACAGGTCTGCAATTATTTATTAGGGAAGTATGACTTATGTATAAACATACAACTCAGTATTTCATGAAAATACTAAGAATTCAGGTGTTTCTCATGACTTTGCATTTGACAGTGTATGAGATGCTGCCAAACATACACATATACTCCAATTTCCCCACCCCCAAAGGTACTTTTTGGTCTTCAGCCAGTGACTTCAAATCCGCATTCATTTATACATACTTACTAATTTTTAAGAGCTGAAATGGGGATAATGTGTGAAATATCTGATTGTAGTTTTACACTCAGTTATCAAAATGGAATATTTTTCTATAAAGCCATTTTCCTAGTTTTGAGTAAATGCAGCTAAGTTGGAGATAAAATAAGCTAATTATCTCATCTAATATACATACTATTCAGAGAAAACAATGAAAAGAATATAAGAAAACCAAGCCTAATTCTGAGTTAAGGCCTGGTAACCTTTTAGGCACATGTCACCACGCCTAGAGTTAGCTTTGGCAGAATAAAGCAGCCACTGGATTCAAACTCACTAGACATATAATGAAACAATAACACATGATTCCAGGTTCATTAAACTCATGCAATATGACAGAACATTTCATTATTGACACAGATATGAGAAAAAGTGTTATGCTGCTATTTATAATATGTCCTGTGTGTCGTGAAATTGAAATATTTCGAAATCATCAATAATTAAAATGATGAGAATCCATCATTTCACTGACATTTATTTCTACATGAAAAGCTGGCCTGCTTTAAATGTGCTCACACATATTCTTGTCAATCACAAGCTGTCACAGCAAATTATTTCATTTGGTAGATCACGTGGCAGCTAGCAGAAAATCTCCAGGTTTAAATATAGATCTTAGGTGTAGTACTGAGAACCCCTTTCATGGCAATTTTCCTCCGTGACTACATCTTGCAGCAGGTAGGGGTTTGCAGTCTTACCATGAATCTCAGCCCGTGCTCTCCTTAACAAAACTCGGGGCAGAAAGGAATTGCTATAAATGATAACCCAGAGAGTCAAATAGCAGAGTACCACATTTAAGAGGTCTACAAACACAGGACTACAAACTCTTAAAGCAATGAGATTCCAAACAATAGAACTTGGCCGCAGCATCTTTATAACACTTAAGTCCTACCAGGATGCAGCATGTATCTTTAGCAGATATTAAGTATCTGAACTCTTAAAATCCACATGGACTGGATCCAGGAATTTTTTACTTTACTTACATCAAGCAGAGACTGTGGAAACCTGAATAAAATCTAAACAATATTACCATGAATCCAAGAACTTGTTCAAAAGCCTCTTTCTGACAGGATCATTAATAAATGTCAGAATCACATCACAATGGATTTATAAGACTAGTAAGACATCTTCATGAATAGTCTTCATATAAAACACTTACACTTTTCTGATTATTTCCATCTTTTCTTTTCTTTCTAATTAGGTAGTCAATTCAAATTACAAGAAATAGTCTAATTCTACATTTTAACAGGGAATACTTCCAATCACTCTTTACCTTGGCCTGACCTCTAAATGACCACTTTGTATTCTGAGGTGTGTGGACAGCTCTCTTAGTCTTTCAGAGGCAGAGACTCTGGCTCTCAGCAATGATCCTCAAAGGGACAATGAACGGTGCAAACCATCAGACACATGCTGAGGGCTTTTTTTCTTAGTAAATTTGAGGTTACTTTTCATAATAGGCAATTTTCACTATCTACACTGATTTTCTAAAGTTTAGTTTTTTTTAAAAAAAAGTAAAATATAGAATATAATTGCCAAAATATTATGCTGATTGATTTGAAATAAAATAAGAAATTCTTGTGGGAGAAATAAAATAATAAATACTTTTTCCTGGGCGAATCCATTTGCTATGCACTGTTGAATTGTGTCTCTACTGCTAAGTATTCATATTATGACTTACAGACTTATTTAAGCTCTGAAAAGTCCTGGACCTCTCTCCCTAGGCCAGGGCTAAACACACAGTAGGCACACAATAAACTTGCTTATTGGGTTAAGATTTTACTGAATTGGGGTAAACTGAATTTAAATCAGAGATGAAAGAACGATTGAAAATAAACAGCAGGTAGATAACCATGATTCTTTGCTTTCATCTACTCTGGCCTGGCTGGTCATTTGCAGGCAGATAGAAACCTCTGAGAAGCTGCTGAGAGAAGGAGATTGAGTTGAAGTAATAACCGGTCACTGACTGGTGCTTCCATGCTGACTATCTCTAAAACACATATGCAGATGGGAAGGCCATGTCACTAACACTGGCACTGCTCAACGGCTTTCCTGCTTGCCCTCAGCAACACTTTACGCCTCCCCATGCTAAGCTTGTCCTCTGTCTTCAAAGTCATCCATATGTGGTTTATTGTTACAGTACACCTACCTGTAAGTCAAGCATCACCCCACGTGTGTGTGTACAAACATATACTTACATTTATGTTCTCAATATTTTGAAAGTAAACAAATGTCAGTGTTTAGGCTTATCTCTGAGAATAATTAGATGGTGGCTTCCCCCATTATACTTATCCCACGTCTTTTAAACAGACATACGATATGCTAGTCTGTGTCCAAGCTCACCTACAATTTCTTCTCTCAAAAGACAAGCCACATCTGCCACCTGCTCTGCTCCGTGTCCCAGTAACAACTGTCGAGCAGCATAAAGATTGATTATCAGTCAAAAACCATTGCACAACACCAGATTTTGGTGGGTTAAGCTTGCTGATCCAGCAGGAGATGGTGTGAAATTTTCAGGAGCGTGTGCCAACATTTTGGTGTAAAAGAACAGCAGTGCATGTCACAATGAAACACAGCCAAAGATGTGCAGACAAAGCACAGAAGTTTTTTGTTCTTGTTGCTCTGGACTTGGCTTTTAAAAAGGATAAAATGGGGGCAGGAGAAGAAATTAGCTTGTAAATTATTTTATGTATACTTGCCCCAGGATTTTTTTTCTCTTAGTTTACCTACAGATAATCTTTACATATCTCTTTTGTGATACTATTGTTCACTAGAAGGCAAGAATTTCTTATCCTTATAAAACTAATCAAGGATTTTGGTGAAGAGATCATGTATAAATATATGGAGTTTTTAAAATTATAAAAACATATTTGCCTAATAAAACACTTTGTGTAAGCAAATGTTTCTATGAATATAAAATAAGACTAGCGCTGTCTAACATTACAGCAAATCTGAATGCTATGCATGTGAGTCTGAGTTACCTCACAGGGCGGGTGCCGTGAGTGCTATCCCAACAGCTCCCTTTATAGGCGCTACGGTGTCCCAGTTCAAGAAACTGCCTGTTTTCTGATGATCAAGTGTTACCAACGTGATAGCAACTCTAGTGTCATACAGAAACATCAATTCATGGGGACGTCCATTGTCTCCTCTGTAATGAACTCCAGAATTAGTTTTCTTTGGCTCATACAGTCACTGCCTAGGCTTGTGTTTGCTCCACCAACTTTACAAGAGTGGCAGAGAAATTGCTTCTAATGTGGTATCAGAAGCATTGGGGACAAGCAGGCAGACACGCTGGTTCCTTATGGTGAGGCTGAAGCTACCATCGTGAGGAACAGAGGATAAGGAGGCTTTGTACAGCACGCATGGAAGAAAGAAGACACCACTGCTTTCCTTCCTTTCTTTAAAAGTGTCAATTCACATCGAGAAAAGGCTTTTCTCCCCCTAGAAAATCCTCACGTCTGAAATCTTAAATATAAGGACATGGGAAAGAAAACTCTGAGCAGAAACACTATCTGAGATTCTATGTATAATTACATAAATATAAATATTTAAAGGTTAAAAATTAAGCTTGAGCTGTAATGTTTATTTTATGAGTAATGTTACTGGTAAAATCACATGTACATAGAATTATTTGTTCGTTACTTTTCACAATTTCTTAATTATGTTAATGCAATCTGAAAAAAAGACCAAGAGCGTAAATGAAAAGATGATCCTGGGAACTCCGAACTATTTTCTGAGAGCATACATCTAATGAATTATGTCTGCTGAGTGCCACAGAAACTAAACAGTAAATTCAATAATCTCTGATTTAATTTATTATATTTTCATCATTTAACCTCCTGCAGGCTCCCTAATGTCTATTCAGATCTATATTAAATTAAGTACCAATGCTAATGAAGGGCAATAAACGTGGCTGTCAGTGGATTTTTCTTTCATTAAGCACATTATCCTCTTACTGAGCTGTAAATGCGTAAACATTAGTTTTGTTAAACCATGCAAAAAAGACAGGAAGAAAATCATTTTTTAATTGCACTCCTTAAGCAATTTATTGTGAAGGAGTATGGTGTTTCTTTTTCTTTTTTACCTTTAATTTTTTTGAATGGATTTATAAAGGGCTCTCCTGTTGAAACATAAACACTGGCTTCATGGGGTTTGAGGGCTTCCGTGCCGTCTGCCAAAATCACTCGTCGTGCGGCCATGTTCAAATTCCGCTTGTGTGTGCACGCTTCCAGCAACTAGAAGAGAGTAACAGGTAGGACACAGTGATCTACAAGGAAAACAGCACATTCCCACAGAACCAAACCAGGATGTCAAGGGAGTCACACGTCAGGTTCAGGAGCTCAGGCAATGCCATGGCTGTTTCCCAGCAATTGGAAATGTGGAAACAAAAAGCAAATCAAATGGCCAAAATAGCTCATTATTTTTATTTATAAATATTTCCATAAACATTCTGTATTTTAATTTATAAGCATTCTGTGTTTTAATAACTACAAAACACAAAGCCATTGTACTTGTTTAATTAATCTGCTTAATTGTTAATACAGTGTTCTATTTACTTCACGTAGGAAGTTAGTAAAATTCTACAACTATATAAGCAATGTACAGGTTCAGACTTACACAGGATTTTAACACAATAATTATCTTTCTTATTTGCTTGTATTATAAGGGAAATAAGAGATAAAGGACTGAAGCCATCGGGCTATTAGTTACCAAGGCGATGGTTGGTGCAGTAATGTTGGCAAAGGCTCTTCCAGATCCACTTCTATAAGCCATCACTCTAATGACTCATGGTTGAAGTTTATATCTCTGGGACAATCCTTGGCAATTATGTGGTGACATCAATTTTAGAGAGGACTCTGATGCGCTAAAAGAAAATAAAAAACCCACAAAACTTCGTGCATGTTAACAACTTAAAACTTTTTTAAAATGCTATCCCACAGTTCTCTAATATAAGCCCTTAAAATTGTTCCTACAATAAGAAGATCCCACAACAAAACTTTTGATACGAGATCAACACTGTTTCAGTATCCAAACACACAATAGGATGTTTGCCAAGACTGCTACTCTCTCCGAATGAATCATTCTGACCATTTACTAGTAAAACCAAGAGCACTCCTTTTTAGATTGTGTACATGAAGAATTAGAGCCAGTCAGACACCTGCCATGTTCTGACAGCCAAGACAATAGTAGGGGCTTAATAGCATGGGATATTAAAGGGCTAAGATTTTTCCACAAGTATCTACACTTATGAAAGAAAGTTCTTTCATTTTTAAAGGATATAAGAAATTCAAATAGCTTTATTATACTGAAAATGTGAATTCAGAAGTTAACTTTATTGCCTATATTTTTACAATTTCAAATTGGGGGGCAACAAGAGTTGAGATTTCTAGGTTTTTATCTTTAGTCAAAACTAGTTTAGATTTTTTTCAAAAGTATATGGTAAGCTGCCAAAATTATTTCATTCAGAATCTTCTAATCATTTTCATTTACAAGGCTAGGAAAGTCAACATTTTAAAACAAAAACTTTAAGTAAGTTAAATTAAAATCACAATATATCTGTATATTCAAAACCCTGAATGCAATGGAAATCTTCCTCGGTGCCTGAGTTCTCATCTTTGCCACATTTTCCTCTTGGGCTAACAGTTTATGACACTCCAAAAACGTATGTACAAGATGGTTTAATAACTATATTCTGTTTGATTCTGCTCCAAAATATTGGTTAAAGATCAAAATCTCACGTTTCTATTTAAAACAAATGTCTTCTAAGCAATGCCTCTGTCTCCAGCGTTCACTTCAGCTTTTGATGACCCAGGTTGGAGTGAATCTCATTTTCTCTAAAATGTAATTAGCCACACTCTGACTTCAGTGTTTTCAAAGTAAAAATCCAATAATAGCAGAAAACAGAATCCAAATGACACACTATGTTTTAATGTCTGAAATAGTCAATGGACTCACTCTAAATTCTGCTCAAATAAAAGAGCTTCAACAGTTGGTTATAAAGAAGAGCGAACGGCTTTGATTACCTCGGCTGACCCACTGGCACACTGACAAGTCTGTTTCCCTTGGATGCCGACATAAAACAAGAATTGTTTTTACTCTCGGATTTGCAGCTATCTGGGTTTGATGGTTCCTCCTGGCTGTGATCTGATGCTGTTTGATGTGTAGAACAATCTTGAAGGCCTGACCCTTGTGATACAGCCACTGAATGCAGAAGTCTGCTGGGGCCAAACTGAAGCTGCAAGCAATCGTCAGTAGTTTTAATAACAGCTTTTGCCTGGTTTGACACGAACTCCCTGAAAGAAACAGCACGTGGAAGAGTACAGTGAATCCATTGTAATGACTTTATTAACATCTACCATGCAATAAATGCCGTGAGCTGTCGGTTAGACAAAGGTACTCGTTCGGGACTTTGAGGCTTGTAATAATCCTGGAGAGAAGGCAGTATTTGAAACTTCCCTTTACACTTCAGTTGAAAATCAGGAAAGTTAAGTGAACATATATGTCATTAGCAGAGGCAGGATAGGAGCTTGGACCCAAACCTATTCTACCACTGAGCTTAATTGCTTTATTTAATTGAACTAAAGAAATCTGTATAACGCTTAAAATGATAATTTGTAATTTTATAATTTACTTTATTAAAAATGAGCAACCTAAGTACTAAGAAATTATTAAAGAGATGTGGTCCCTGAATGTATAAAACTTGCAAGCTGTCCCTCAGTAGTGGATATATTTTTAAATGAATGTATAAATGTATATTTAAATGGGCAAAAGCGATTTAAGAGAGCTGGCTTAGCCTAGTGAGAATATGATTAATATGAACTGCAGAGCTGGCTCAGAAGAGTACTGGCTGCCCCCCTAGAGGACCTTCACCAACATGGTGACTACAACCATCTGTCATCCAGTTCCAGGACATGCCCTTTTCTGACATCTGCATGATACACACACAAGCATACAAAACACCCATACATAAAAAACATTTTTTTTGAGTCAGGGTTTCTCTGTAGCTTTAGAGCCTGTCCTGGAACTAGCTCTTGTAGACCAGGCTGACCTTGAACTCACAGAGATCTGCCTGCCTCTACCTCCTAAGAGCTGGAATTAAAGGCACACTGCAAATTTAAAAAAAAAAAAAGGAAGGAGATTGAGCTGATATTGGGATGACTCACTCACCCCAGTTAACCTAGGAGTTGAAAGGCATGTGTCTTAGAGAAACTGGGACAGGTATTCACCCATGCCCCAGAATTCAGGGTGAAAGAGTTGGGCATTGAGAAGTTCAGGAATGTGTAGACACAGGACCATATGACCTGAGATGATATGAAATAGCAAGTCACAGAGGTGAGGCAGGTATGGGTTTGATGGTCTAATCAGATTCGACAAGTGTGGCATACTTGAGAACCCCCCTCAGTGGGAGGATGAGGCATAGGAGATACCTATAGTCTTACACAGGTCTCTCACACCTGTAACTGGAGCAACTCAAGCATCTACCAAGTTGTTCTCTCTGTTCTTCTGGAATGACACTAGTATTAGTAAAGGTTCTCATACATATATACATTTGACATATATACACATATATATGATAACTAACATATACACACATGGATATTTGTCACGTGTGTTTATGTAACCATTATCCTTCAATTTTCCTTAGACACCAAACTTAGGGCACACTGGGGAACTCTGCCTCCTAGTGAAGATGTCCTCTGATTAGTCTCAGTATGCAAATGCCCTGTGGACTAGAGCCAGCAAGGAAATTTTATTTCCCTTGCCCCTGCAGGTTAAATAATCTGCTTTTATATAATTTTAGTCAATGAGACATGAAACGCCTTCTGGGCAAAGTTCTTTTTGTTAGGTGGGCATTGGTCATCCAGATGTCCCTCTTCTTTTAGGTACTCCTGAGGGAACGTGTGTTGATCTATCTGGCAAGCAGGAGAGGACAGGCAGAACCAAGTGGCCAGCGTTCTGAAGATTTCAAGGGAAGGGCACGAAGAACTTGTCTGTTTTATAACCACTGAACACTAAAGTTAGCACTATACTTACTCTGCGAAGTTCTCCAGTGAGATAAAAACTTTCTCATTTTAAAAGTCACTTTTAAACTTTCTATAATTATCTCCTTGGATTTCTACTACCTTCGTAAAAGAAAGTACATTAATGCAAAGCAAATTTAATGTAGCATATAAATCATCCGAATTATACTTCCTATGGTTCTAGTTTTATTAAAAATTTTACTATTATTGAATTAAAGGATAAAATATAAGTCAATCTGTTATTTACTAAAAATCCAACTTTCATTTAGTCAAAACCATTTCAAGGGAAAGTTTATCATAAGCATAAAATGACAGGGAGGTTTTTTTTACCCCCTTCCCCTTTGAAGCACAAAGCATCCTTGGCAAATTTAGATTTCTATAGAGCAAATCTGCATGTGGCTAATAATTCTATTCACAAGTGAGAAGTGTGGCTACTTTGACAGACCGTGCCTCAATAACAAATATGCAGGTCTAACTTATCACAGAGTTTAGATGTGAATTCAACAGCAGGATAATGACAGTTGCCAGGCATTTGTGCTTGCTGTCACTGCATCCAGTATTGCCTGTCAAAATGTCTCTTTTTCTTATACAGAAGCCATAGAATTTTTATGGATAGCAATTACTTACAATATACAATGAAGTACATCAAATCTAACAACCACTCTTTAACCCTTCATTATTTGGTAGAGCCTTTGTTAAATGTATCAACCTTTTTCATCTAAATTATTTATTTATACTGTATATTTGACAAGCATATATTTCTTGCTTTATATTCCAATGGCATTTAAACCTTCATAAAGGGCTATGTGTCTTTTTTTAAAAAAATTATCATTGTAAAACTTACATTTATCCTATTATCACTCTAATGGCAATTATGTTCTCTAATTGGAATATATTCAAGTAAGAGTGCCAAGGAAATGACCATGAATATGCTTGATAACACACCACACACTTGAAACACTATAATGCAAGCAATAAATGAACAGCTTAAACTTTTGTTTAATATTTTTAATAAAACCTCTTGTATGCACAAAGTACAAAAATTCATTAAACTTCTTGCCCTCCCTTCAGCTTACTTAAACAAACAGCCGCCAGAGATACAAATAGTATCCTTCAAATTTTCTGATGTTATTTGAGCATCATATGCAGTGAATAATTCATGATAATAATAAAAGTGAAGAATTCTCTGTAGAGTTTATATCCAACTCTAGAAGAAAAGTATAAATATAGTGCTGCCTGGCAGCAGATGAAGCTTCTCCAGCTGCAGAGCAAGATTAGACAGACTACCCTATAACACACGATAACATGCATACTGCAGAAAGAGTGACACACCTCACCCGTGCAGCCTCACCTCACTAGTGCAGCCTGGCATGCAGATGAAGCTTCTCCAGCTGCAGAGCAAGATCAGACTACCCTATAACACATGATAACATGCATACTGCAGAAAGAGTAATACACCTCACGGTTCATACCCCCCCCCGGTTACTTTGATTGACAAGAACACTATGAGCAAGACCAGTTTCTAAGATAAAGGTGTGTGAGCTTCCTTATGATTAGGGGAAAGAAACAGTCACATAAAAGAATAAAAAAGAAGTGATTTTATCTATGTAAACGTACAAAGAGATAAAATCAGGTACGGCTCATATCTAAAACTGGGTGAGGTCACATATACTTCATGTAAGTTTCCCCAGAATGTGCATTCCCAAAAAGAAGTAATCTAGTCTTTTGTTTTTTTTAAGGAAATAATATACTAATGTCTAGTGTTGTCAAGGTTTTTTAAAGTTTTGAAGAAAAAATATGAACAATTATGAACTCAGAAACATGCAACTTGGGTACCAGTGAGAATACAGCCAAGCTCCTCTCCTGCTGTCCTCATCCTCCCTCTGCCACCCACTAATCATGGAAACCAACTGCTCCTGTTTGGAATGCTAAGGTTACAATGTATAAACTGTCCCTAGAAACAGTGATACATCCAAATGTTTATACTTCAGAGAAGCCTCATCACAATTAAAATATTCAAGATAATTAAAATTACATTTTAAAAAGAATAACAAAAAAGATATTAGTGTCCCTGAAAGCAAAGTTTTTTAAAGATCAGGTAAATAATCTTCAGTAAATCAGTGTACCTACTTAGGTCTTCAGTTAAAGTACTAAAAGAAATTTGCCTCCTCAGGGGATCATAGACCCAGCAACACACTGAGCTTCCAGGAGATAAGACACAGTGTAACTTTCTATTATGAATACATATACAATGTTCAAAGGTATTTTCTACTAATAAGGTGAAATTGCCCTAGGTATCTGCTACTAATAAACTACTGTTTGTATCATCTATGTCTGAAAAGTTGGTGCCATGTTCTGGGTCAGCTGGGAATATAACAGACCACAACTGAACCGAAAAAGCCTCCTATTGCACAGACATCTGGAAGGTCACCCTACACTCAGTGGACAACCAAAATATTTCAATAACTGTCTGCATTTTCATCAAGCACCAGGAAGGTCATAAGTCAAGTCCATGTAGTACAGTGTGCATGCCAGCCACTTCTCCTGCATAACGTAAAAACTGCTTTGTATTTATATACGATCGTGCTTCCTAATCATCAGGAAACTGTTTGGACTGCACATACACACATATAAAGACCTGGTAATGGGTATAATAGGAGAGAAAACTGAAAACAAGGGGATCAGGACAGGCATTTAAGATTGGAAAATGTTTATGTGACATCTTTAAAGCATTTGGTAAGTTACACTAGTTAGATTACCAGCTTTTCTTTCTCTAGTCCTAGCTAATCTTGTTAATATATTATAGCTTCAGATTGTTCCCAGTTGCATCTAGTGAATTTAAAAAAGAACAGACCTGTAATAAAGTATTTATCATGTCAAAAAAAATAGTGGGGAAATAAAAGAGCCTGCCATAGTACAGCCGTTATGACTGCATTTACTACATATTTTGTAAAAAGTTCAATGTTGATTAGAGGAGAAATTATGAAGCATATAAGTAAAAATATATTACTGTACCTTAATAATTATCTCTCATAAGTGACAACAAAGATTGGGAGAAAGGTGGTAAGAAAAGCAAGAGTGAGATAAGAGAAGCTTAACCTCAGCCAGGGGAAGAGACCTTTACCCCCAGAGAAAGCCCCTCTCTGATAATCACAGTTACCATCAAGCTCTATGGACCTGACCCCTTTGGGGTTGAAGCTCACCATTTTCTTCATCATGAAGGTAACAGAACTGAGGGCATTGTCTCCAACTTTCCATTCCAGGTACATCATTATGAAAATGATGGTAATGGGCAAGAGCAACAGAAAAGCAGTTATGGAAGAAAAGCAGAGATGGAAGAAGCAGACTGGGGAAAATAAATACCCAGAGAAACAGGCAACAAGAAATGCCCCCACAGAAGCATACCTGTGTTTCTGTAATATAACATTCAGGATACAGGGCATGCACTTTTAAAACTGTATCTAGACAAATAGCAAGTACACTCCAGGAAGGACCTGTATTCTGGTGCAGGACATCACAGCTTAGGAGATATCATATATGCCTAGCACTGGCCGGACGTTTAAATTCTGGTGGAGGCCTTGCTCCAGATGGGCTCAGTGACCTGGATGGACGTATAAAGTCAGCGCAAAGAAAAGACCATGACCACTTGTAGTTTAAGCAAGTGGCCCCAGATAGCATGAGCCATTTTTTATAGTTTATATGATCAATTTTTCAACCAGTTTTTACTTCCCAAGTTTCTAAAAATGGTTACAATAATTAGAAGTTTGTTCCTTGCCTCTTTTCCATTCTGTCTCCAACTCTCACTGGTAGGCATTACCTTTTTAAATCTATCTTTATCGTCAGAAGCATAAGCAGCTTCGTAAGCTACAAAGGAACTTCTCTAGCTAGGCACACCTACAGGTAGGACAGTGTGCCCAGCTGGTAGTGCATGCAGTTACAGTGCCATGCAAAGTGAGAGGCAGTTTCGTCTCTCGTGGTTAACAGTTACATTTGGTAGGGCCTGGGGATCAGTTCCCCAGTCAAAGCTGATCAGTCCATTCTACATTTCGTCCTGGTCTATTTCCCTCTGGAGATATACCAGGTTTTCCCATTTATCCTATAGACAACATAACCTGGAAACTTACTCTTAATAGTCGGCACTGCTTGTCCCTTGTCCTTGAGTCCACCTCCCTTAACTTGGGGTTAGTAGAAATGAGGGAACTGTGGATGTTTATGATTCTGTTTTATTCCCTGTTCCTTAAATGTTCCCATTAATTCCTGATATCATCTATTTAATAGCATTTCTTTAAAACGTTTACGGTTAAAATCATTCTTTCCAGAACAGTTATGCAAATACGTAATATTAAACTTCATGCCCTACTGTGACTCATTTAGGCCAGCAGTATGCCTGGCATAGTGAAAGCAAGAAGACCATACAGCACACATGCTCCCTGGGGTCATGCCCAGAATTATTCAGCGAACTGTCCATAGGTCCTTGCCAAGTGGGTCAGGGCTTCCAGGGACTGTCACAAAGAGAGCCATTTGTGCTATTCTCAGCCATTGTTCCCCGAAGAAGTCATATGATGGAAGGGAGCTTCCAAAGTTCCACTTATATCTCAATCTAGTGACTCTGGGAAATAATCAAATATCAAGTTGCAATAAGAAATAAACATGGTCTGGCATTTCAAGGAGAGGGGAGTGCCTAATTTATGACACATTCTACAGATTGCTTCATAGTATCACTTTTATATCTAACAGAAAGATGACAACACCACATTTAGTGCGCCAATATCTTATCGGCATTTGGCATGTGTTTTAAAATTTTATTGGAGATAGTCACATTAAGCAAAATTAGTTAAATTTAGAAACACAAATACTTTATTTTCTCTCATACAAGGAATTTAGATATTATAAACATGTTAAGAAAGTAGAAAGAGAATTATTACTTGAAAAGAGTAAGGAGATCAGAGAGAATAGCAAGGGGAATAGAGATGTATGGAAATGATCAAAGTAGATTATAAGTTTGCATAAAAACATTATTAATTTATACAATTATATGTTAATAAAAGTCACGGAATAAATGGAATGTTTTCCTTTCCCTCAGAACACTGGAAGAGTGCCCTGGTGGTCTCTGCTCTTTTCCTTAGATGAGTGCTGCAGAAGTGTGTGCAGCTGGGTTCAAACAGGTTTCTAGATGTGGAAATTTAGTGATATATTGAAGTCTTTTGTCTTTGATTCCTCATTAAATATTAGAAATGTTTAGACTGCTACTGGCTTATACTTCTTTCAAGCTTGTTTTTAGAGTATAATTGACGAATTGCAAGTTAAAGGCTAAGCAGGATGACTGCATACAGCAAGGATTAACAGACATTGTTGCAATGATCAATATATCAGCTGTTAGCAATTCAAATCAGAGAGCACAGCTGACAACCTTCATAGTCCATCACATCGCAAGTCATTACTTGTGTTGTTCCCTCAAATTCTTGCATGAACACTGACAGAAAACTTTCTATGTGCATGTTTCTTTTCTTTAAGTTACAGCTGAGCAGCTAAAACGTTACTTTGGTAAGGAACTTGGATTTTGGTAAAGTACTAGAAGATGGATGCACAGTTGATCCTGCCATCCTCAGCTTAAATGTAGGACTCCAAGCTGGAAGCTGCTGTTGCTTCAATTTAGAGTGAACCTGGCCTCAGCCACTGCTCTCAGTTTAGGGTCTCTAGCTAAGAATGATGAATATAAAGTATTCAGTTTTGAAGTAAAATCCTCCATGTTTTCATATTAAAGGTGGACATTAGTCACAACATATGATATAGAAAATATCAAATACATTTAATAAAAATTCACATTGATATGAAACTAAGGAAGAAATTTTTTAACTAAACCTAAATTAGTATAATCTTATTTAACAAGGAAATAAATGCTCATTTGCTGCAAAGTATTTTTATTTTTGATGATTGCTCCATATAAAAGCAAATTTGTTTGAGAAATATGTTACTAAAAAAGCACAGCACGATGCATTTGATTTATGTATTTCTGTCTGCCTTTCATCCCTGCCTTTCCGGAGCATGACTTTCTCCTGCTTCAGACAGAACTTTCAACTGTGCAGCCTTGCCTTCCAGGCCAGGAGATAAATATCTCCAAAACTGTCAAAACTGTGCCATTCCTAAGACCCAAGGATTCGTAAGGAGAGTCATGATGAAGAAGAATGAACAGTGCTCCCTTCCCTAAGAGTGATAGCTTTAAGAACACAGAAATCTCTATATCCAAAAGGAAGCCATCACAGATTCAAGCAGACACGAGAGATAAGAAGCAAGAGAGAGTCCTGGTGGCAGCATTTGAATTCCTAAAACCACTTATTAAAGGAAACCACGTCTCTTGAGTATTCTGGGCAGATGTGCCAACTGTTTCTCTTTTCCGTATGAGCTGGTGTGAACTGGGATTTTCTTATTTGCAACCTACAAATCTTGCATAATTCATAGATAATCTAAAATTTCTTAAGCCCAAATAATATACTCATAAGACAAATGCCAAGAATGTTATCTAGCACTTCCTTTTCAAGGTGTAACCATGCATTCACAATTCTAAGGAAGTAGCCACAGCGTCTTGTTCTAATGTACCTGATTAAGGCAAGGAGGAGGAATCCCACAGTAAGATGACTTAGCAGGACTAAGAAAAAGATACTACATTCAAGGCAATAAAATTCCATTTTATATTTTTCACTGATGTTCCGAATAAAAGCATTCACCTGTTCAATGATTGCTCACAGAAGGTCTACAGTGTATCTAGCACAACTATCTGTGCTTAGAAATCACAAGGAACAAAACAGAGGAAAACTGTGCTCATCTCTCTCAGCAGCAGGAACAAGTAATAAAAAACAAAACAGTAAAAAGGAAACTGCATTAAACATTGATTTATATGGTATCAGAAAAGTTGACGATGAAGAGGTGAATTAACAGTACGGTGGTGGGAAAATTACTCTTTTAAATAAGATTTGCCAAAGATCCCTTGAGTTGGTAGCAGCTAGTGACCTTAAAGAATCAAGGTCATTAACCAGTGAACACTCAGAGAAGAGTGAACACGTCCTTACTGGAATATCTGGCCGGCACAAATAACAACCAAACTAAATGGACAGTTAAAAAGGAACAATGCTGGGTGAGTTCAAAAGAGAGCAGGAAGTGTGGACTTAGCATGGGTCACTATGGCACAGAAGAGAGGAAGAGAAAGCAACAGAGAATTCAGAGGGCAATGACAGGATTTCTCTACAAGATAATTGACTGGTTTGGTAAGAGCACATCAAAATAACTATAGTGCAATGTCATATCTGTAGATATTTTTTTCTATTACTTGTATAAACTCTTTGTGGTAGGCTGTCAATTTGTCTTGGTTTCATAGTCCATCATTCTGTTGGTAGAGATAGATGACCATTTTCTGGCCAATGACATGTTAGCAGAAATGAGCTATGTAAATGAATTTGCAGGTGTTTTGGCTATTATCTACAATGCAGAAATGATGGCTGCCTCTGGATTGGTCATTTTAGCATTGAAAAGGAGGTATAGAATATAGGAGTTTGAATCTTGGACAAAGCCTATGAACACACTACCCCTGGACAATCTACCCAGATTTTAACATAAGGAATAAATATTTACCTTTTCAATGTTAATTTGGGTCTTTGCTACTTGCAGTTGAAGCTACTTCTGCAGCCCTGATATTATATTTGACTAAGTTGCATTCATAAACTTAAAATATGTGGTGATGATTCAGGAAAAGGAATCATGAAGACCACTAGGGTGGTCAGAACTATAAATTTTACTCAGACTCTAGGACTTTGAGGCTTAAAGGATTGAACTACATCACTATATCTATAATGGAAAGGATTAAAGTAGACCCTCATGGGCACCTGCATGCACATGTACATGTACACACATAAATACAAGTTAATATAGTAATATTAAATCATGTGTTCAGGTGCCATCTTTAACTGTAATATGGGTCCAACAATAGACTAAAGCTTATCAATGGAGGTGCTAGATTGCTAAAGAAATAAAACTTTGTCTTTGTGCAATAAATTAAATCTCAAGCTCAATTTCTCTCACTGAGAAACTGCCCACAAAACCTGTACAGAGACCTAGAACCCATTATCAACCATCTCAGATGTGGTCATGGAGTGAAATATACCTAAAGGAACTTCCCAGCAGTCAGAATTGGGGGTATCTAGATGATCGACCAAGGAAATTGCTTCACCCTCAGTAAAGGGAGCCTCATGGCTTCCCTAGAGCTCAGCAGCACTGACAATCACTGTGGGCCAGTGACTACTGTAGGTCCTGTTCTGATTTCCAAATACACACCCATTTGAAGTTGTATATAGTGGGGAGTTTGGATTTCTATTATATGCAATGCCACATAAAATCCTGTTACTTTTTATACTAAACTAAAATATTAATAAAAATGTGGTTTCCAATATATAAATTTACCCCATCATGAGAACTCTTGGCACTGAGACCTTGCAGGAAAATAGGTACAGGGGTAGAGTTCACAACATTGGCACAGTGAGCTGTCTTCTCAGGATCCACTAAACCAGTAAAAGGCACTCCAGGCAAGCACAGATTTGAAGGAATTGAGAGATGGTTTTGATGTGCCTTTTTGGCTATGCTCACATATCTGATCAGATAGTCTCAGTGATTTATGTGGAGGTGTTTTCAGCTAGACCTGGAGTCAAGTTAAATTTCTGGATACAGGACCTGGTAGAAAGAGCCAGCCAGGTAATAGATATGATAGAATCAAAATTGGTGCAATGTTTTGAATGTTTGACCCTTGACAGACTCACATTGAAATTAAATTGCTATAGTAACAGTATTAGGGTGAGGTGAGACTTTTACAAGTTGATTAGGTCAGGAGGACTTTCCCATTACACATGGGTTAATAACATTATTATTAGAAGAGTAGCCTCCTTAAAGAAGGATAAGTTAAGCTTCTTGCCTTTCCACATTTTCTCATGTAATTATATAGGATGAAAACCCTTGACAGAAACCAGTTCCTCAAAATTGGACCTTCTAACATCCAGAACGGTAAGAAAATAGTCCTTTGTAGATTACCCAGTCTGTGGTAATTTTTGCAAAGCAGCTGCCCCAAAGGAGAACAGAGTGATGGCAGACTTTCTTCTTATTTGGAAGATGGCACATGGAAGAATTCCTTTCTGAATTACAGCGAACTCTTTGTTTGTTTGTTTTCTGAGACAGGGTTTCTCTGTAGCTTTGGAGCCTGTCCTGGAACTAGCTCTTGTAGACCAAGTTGGTCTTGAACTCACAGAGATCGGCTTGCCTCTGCCTCCCGAGTGCTGGGATTAAAGTCATGAGCCACCACTGCCCGCTCTTACAGTGAACTCTTAAGGTTAGTAGATAACTCACAAGTGTTCAAATGACATATGTGGCTCTGGACTGCACACTAAGAAAGCATAGGAATTAATAAAGGAAATATAGCTCAAACCTACAAAAATCAAGAAATAATTCATAGTCCACAAAAGAAAGATCATGTCTTTCTCTGATATTTTCAGAATATGTGACCAGAAATAAAGCTTTCTGTGTTTCAGTTTTTCTCATCTGCATAAAAGGGTCATTCACATGGTGATGAGGATAAAATTAACTGGCAAAGGCACACACAGCATGCTTGGCATATGACGGACTTTCCACACACAGAGTATGATGTTAGATGAATCCACACCAGCATCAAAAGAGAAAAAGTCTACCTTTTGGAGAGCATAACAGTAGAAGGTGCTTTGCCATTCCCAGCGCTCTCTGCAGACGAAGGGGGAACTGGCACTCTGTCCTCCAGACCTTTCATAGTAAGAGTGCTGAAGTTCAACCCTTAAACCCCATTACCCTCTCTAATTCTTTCACAGGTTGAGTCCTCCTAAACTGGAGAGGGCTTATAAGCAGAGGTCACCCTGTGTACAGCAAGGAAAAATTACAAGTCATCTTGCAGAATGAACTCTCTTGGTTGTTTTGGGGTGTTTATTACAGTCCAATTATTTAAAATAATATTATGCCCAACTATGCAAAACTATATCTTAGAATACCACAGTGGTTTTACATTTTCCTTACACCTGATTATAATCCTAATTTTCAGTAAAAGAGGTAACAATTCCAGTGAGAGATAGAGTTTTTTGTCTGTAGACTGGTTTCAACATGTCGTTAGTGGAGTGAGTTATGTAAGTGTGAAATCATTATCATTATGAAATGAAATATTTCTTCTGTACTGTTACTATAAAAACAGTGTCATCCTCACTAAAAGTAGAACATATTCACAGGTTAAATCGAATATGCAGAATACAATGGGGCTTCAAGTAACATTCCGATATGTTACTAATTAAATGAGAACTAATTGTTAATTAGAAATTAAGGAAATAAAAATGTGTTAATTTTAATTTGACACTAAATACTATGGGACTTTAATAGAGTACAGGTAAAGGCATTGCCTTATGTTTTATTAATATGTGCATAGTGTATCCATTGACACATTGAAACCCCATTTTAAAAACTTCCTCATTAATTGTTTTACATGAATATGCAGCCCCCTTTTATGCTTATCCTGAAGTCAGCAATGCCTTTATTTTACAATAGACATCTGAGGTTCTGGGCCTGGACTCTGACATGTGAGTGTGTGGTTTTGCATCCTGGTACACTCCTCCTATGTCACTTAGGACAAGTCACATAATCTGTCTTCTGGTTTCTCTGGCTGCAAAATGAGAATTAAAAAGTAAATATAAAAAATGGGTTTCTATGGCTTAGCACATAGCTGCTGAAAGACAGTTCAGCAGTCCTCAAGATAGGCTGTAAAGTTCCATCATCATCCAGTGCTAGGTACTTCACAGAGATTTTGTGAGGTTTGCAAGAGTGAACAGGTTTTAGAAAATTCATTTCTGGAGTCTTGTATTCCAAAGCTTTTCTAAAGTACATTTGACCAAGAACCTTCTTGTCCTAACTACACAGGCTCTAGTTCTCTTGTCTCAAAAGGAAGGCTTTTATTTCATGTTTATCCTGGACCTTAAAACAAGGGAAAGCTTCAGAATTTCTTCCATCTCACACATGCACACACACACACACACACACACACACACCATTCACGTTCACACACAAGTACATGCACACACACACACACACACACACACCTGCTGAGTCAACTAACTATTGCTCATATGTATATGTGTTTGGGACTGTGTTGTAATTAAGGGGGGAGAGGTGCATGTTGTGTTCCCAGCACCCAGCTCCCAGCCCCCAGCCGCTGGCCCGCTCAGCCACTGGTTGCTTGCTTATGGCCGAAATAATCACATGAGAATTATATTCATTTAAACTCTGCCTGGCCCATTATCTCCAGCCTTTGCTTGGCTAGCTCTCACATCTAAACTAACCCATTATAAAAGTCTGTATGTCACCACGAGGTGGGTGACTTACCAGATGGTTCTAAGGTACGTCCATCTGCGGTAAGAGCCTCATGGCTACTGGGCACTTCCTTCTCTCTTCCCAGAACTTCCGTTCTGTCTACTCCACCCACCTAAGGGCTGACCTATCTTACAAGCCAGGCAGCTTCTTTATTCAACCAATGAGAGTAATACAAAATACAGGAGAACACTCCCACATCAGGACTGACCACTTGGAACTGGATAACAGAAGAGTTGATTAGGGAATTGTCCTCAGCGATAACTGGTTTTCTTTCTATTAGCTGCAATTAATTGTCTGTAGCTTTTCATCTAGGAATAAGATCTTGTGAGATTTTCCCGCATCCATGCTGGAATGTTAACTGGTGTTGTCACTGTTCAGGTCTTGTTTGGGAAACCATATTGTCAAAATTTCATGGGTAAAGGTCCCTGTCATATATATATGAGACACTTTCTCACGGCAGACTTCCTGGCCCCCTGGCTCTCAGAATTGTTCTCCCTGCCCCTTTCTGTGATGTTCCCTTAACCATAGGTGTAGGGGTTGTGTTGTAGATGTATCAACTGGGAAAGGGCACCCACTAGTCAATTGTAGTTTTCTCAGAAGTAAGGACCTATTCCACAGGTAAGATATGAGTTTTGGTAATTTCTTCACAGTAGACAAGGTTCTTTTTCCTTTCCTTTTCTTTTTTTTTTTTGAGACTGGGTTTCTCTGTGTCACTCTGGCTGTCTTGGAATTTACTCTGTAGACCAGGCTGACCTTGAACTCAGAGATACACCTGCCTCTGCCTTCCTAGAGCTACGTTAAAGACATGCACCACTATTGGGTGAAGAAGTTCCCACAACACCATAAAAATACCAAAGAGTTCCACACACCACCACTGGCCATCTGGCAAATTTCTTAAGATTGCCAAGAACAACAATAATTCTACATTAGCCCCATAGCTTATTTTAATTCCCTAAGTGATGACACGGTGACTGATTATTAGTGCAAAACTCCTGATTGGGAGGGAGGGTTCTTGAAGTTCATATCTTGTGAAATGAAAACTTTGCAGACTACGGTGGTAGTCTGCAAGTATACTTGTCAGACAAACTAACCTGGAGAGCTCAGAAATGAAAGAAAACATCTTAATCCATATAATCTGTCAAATAAATTTGAAACATTGCAATAAGTCGGGGAAAGGAATTAAATAAGTTAAAACTGTAAAGTTTGGGTGTGAATGGCAGAAGCATGCTATTTGTATCCAGGCTACATGGTATCGATGCGCTGTGATTTCTCAAGCCAAATCAGCCTTCACTGTTAATACCTACGAGAAGGATCAGAACTGAGATTTAAGTCATGTGATTCTGATGCAGACTAGTTTGGGGAGGAGCCGAAGTGTGCATGACTGAAGATGTAGCTGGCAATCCACTGGTTGGAAAACTATGGATTTTATTTAAATTTCTTGGGTTCGTTATTTTAAGCCAGAATGGGGAACTGTTGGATGTTATCAGGAAGTGACATAACACAGCTGTCAACCCAGAAGTCACAAAGTTATTATTTGCTCTTACCACTTTTATCAAGTGATAAGTCTATGCTATCATATTTTACTTACTTTGTCTTACTTTATCTTACAAGTTATTACTATGCTTACCATGTATATACTTTATTTTACCTACAAATCATGATTGTGTACATTTATGTAGTATATGTGCATGTTTATAAATTGTGTATGATATTATATGTAATATTACACCATTTATATGGTATAATATATAAAATTATGTGGTATAAAATGTCTAATGACTACATAAGGCTAATTAACATATCCAGCACCTATTTGCCATTTTTGTGCTAAGACAGTTGAAACTGGCTCTTGTTTGATGAGAAAAGCCAGGGTTGTTATGTCTGGAGTCAGAGATCACATGCCAGATATCAGTTCTAAACAATGGATATTTAGAAACTCCTTGGGCTGAGTTAATAGCAAAATCTACCAATCCAGGATGTATATCTGCCCTTAAAGATTACAAAACATTCCATCATAGAACGCCCTGTTCCCTGTCATCCTGGTAGTTTGATTTAGTTGCCACTTTCTACTGATATTGAAACAGCATCTCTTCACTATGGTGGATACTGCTAAATCTAAAGGTGGGATCTGTGTTATGCGAAGATACTGTAAAAATAAATGTGAACTGTTATTTCAGGAAATACAAGTGACAGCTACACTCAAACTTACTAGAAAACACCTGGGAGACCAGTATCATCTGAGATCTGTTCAGGCTCATCTGCAGCAGAAGGCTAATGTTCAGTTCAGTAATGGAATACACCTGAAGGCTTCTTAATACTAACTTCCTAGGACTATATAAATAAAACACATGTATGTGTGTGCACATGCACACACGTGTGCATGCATACACACGCACACACACACACACGGATTGCCAGTAATTCTTGTTAAAATTAATTTTCAGACTATAGAAATATAGTTTAGTACAGAATAACCTATTCTACAATGTAATACTTGTATTCTTGAGGAAACTTGAATTATCACATTTTGCTTTGTTAAAACAGTAGTCCAAGCTGCAAAGAGAAAACATGCACAGTGAAATGGGTGAGGATTTTTGGACAAGATCACCAAAAATACAGTAAACAAAAATAAAAGTAGACAGATGGGATTGCATCAAAGTAAAGAGCAGTGGGGTGGAGAAAAGCATTCAGATGCTTTACATCCATCTGACAAAGAGTCAATAGCCAGATATGATAACGATTTTTTTAAAAATCAATAGCCAGAAGGAAAAACATAACAATTTAAATGGGGGAACAAGGCTGAATGGACATTTCTCAAATGAAGACATTCATATGGCTACCAACAGGTATCTGAAAAAAATGTCCAACATTTTGAATGATCAGAGATAAGCAAGCTAAAAGTACAACGAGTTATTGGCTCACACAGTCAAAATGACCATTAGCTAACTGATGAGGGCTGAGTGCTGGCAAGGGTGAGGAGACAGAGGAGCCTTGCACTGTTCTGGCAAATGCAACCAAACTACCATGGAAAATAGTTCCGACAGCCCTCAAACTGTTAAAAGAGGAACTACATGCGATACAGCAGACCTTTACTGAGTCTATACCCAAAGGAAATGAGGTTAGACTTTGAGACATGATCTGCAGGCCACGGTCAAGGCAACACTGTTCACAGTATTCTAGAACCAGAAACTATTACATGTTCATCAACCAATGAAAATGTTTTCAAAATTGGAATATGACTTAGCAATAAAACAAATGAGATCCTGTCACTCGTAATAGTTTTGATGGACCCAGAATGGTTATGCTAAGTAAAGTAAGCCAGGCTCAGAAAGAAAGACAGCAACTGTGTATATTAAGTGTATACAAATTGACAGCAACTGTGTGATCGCTCGCTTAGGAAGTATGTTTGACAGGAGAATGGTGGTTACTAGAGCCTGGGATGAATAAGGAGGAGGGGGAAGAATGAGAGAAGTCAATCAATTACCTGATATTAAGAAGCTCTACCATGCTAATGTGCAGCAAGATGATTAGAGATAACAATATGTACTGCATGTTTCAAAACTACAAGGATTCTGAATGTTTAGATCATACAGAAATGATAAGATTTTAGGACACAAACATATGTCATATATGTTTAATATGGTTTGAACATTGTCGAGTGTGTGCATGGACTCAAACACTACATCAATATATGTGATTTTGTGCTTTTATTTATCATAAAAGCAATTTAAAATGATTAAACATCTAATAGGTTGGAGTAATAGGCTCTCAAATAAATTTTTTTTGTTGGAATATGAAGGACCTGGCTTCGTTGTCTTTAATAGCTGTTATTGTCCAATTACAGGTAAGCATCCTAGGATATACCTAGCTCTCTCACTTTCGCCATACACTCTGTTAGTACAAATAAAGTTAGCAAAGCAATTATATTATTAGCCTGTCATCTATTGTTAGGATAAACACACCAAATTTACTTAAATCAGGCATCTTTGTGGCTCTTGGGGCTGTCTTTTCCCTAAAAGCACTTCAGTAATGCCTGTTTACATCATTCATTTGCCTAGTCATCAAATGTTTATTTATTGAGTACCAGATTTTTGTAAAAATGACAATGAGTTAATGCTGAACAAGACAGTTACCTGGGCTTGGATACAGATCAGCAGGCTCAAGTTGGTGTAGCACATGCATGGTCCTGGATTAGAACCTCAGCACTGCCCCAAAGAAACCAAATTTCCCTACACCAGCTGTGTGGCTTTACCATAGTATAATTATAATTTTAAGTAATTTGTTTTACTAAATGATAACTAGTTATTACAGAAATTATTATATGGGAATATGGGAAGATATGTACATACACACAAACATATATGTACCTTTATCACTTTCCTATGCTTATTATTCATCGCTGTAATAATTTTTTAAAAAATTAATTTTTATATGTATTGTTTTTTGAGGGAGTCAGATCCATGAACACTTGAGTTATGGACAGTTGTAAGCTGCCATGTGGGCACTGGGAATTGATTTAAACAAAGGTGTGGCCACATTGAGCACACAGGCACATGTGAATCTTCAGCTTCCTTAACATGCTTCCTATTAGAACATTGCCCTGGGGCCCTGTCCATGCCTCTGGCCACACCACTCACAGCTCCTTGAGAGCTCTGGAAGATAAACTTTACCAAAGTGCGGAAAGAACCTCCAAGCTGCTGCACACCTCCAAGTCGGATGAAAAATGGAAGATACTCTGAAATGCCAGGAATATCTGAAAGTCTGCGTACCAGCACCCATTAGTCAGGCAGAGTATTTTGCCTTAAACTCTTCAATTTTGTGAAAACGGTGCTATTTTATCAACAATATGCATTAAGATAATTTTTCCTAACACATCACTCTAAACCTTGGTCTGGAGTGTGCATGTCTGCAAAGGTCTGCTGAATGTCACCCAGACACAAGCCCTGGGTCCTGTGCTGGCTGTGCTGGCTGCAAACAAGTTACTCTAAACTGACAATAAAAATTTAGTGCTTCAAATGACTATTATTTAAGTTTTAAAATGGTATCAATACTCAAAAGAATACCAAGGGATAATCAGTGCAAGCTTGTGAATTGTGGATTACTGTAATTCTATTTGAAAACCATTTAATTAAGAAATTCCATATATATATATGTGTATATGTATATAGGTGTTTTTGTCAAACTTCTAAGTATTTTAAAGATAGCTAAGTTCAAATTATCTAATTAGCCTAATGTCCTCTTTCCCATATACCTATGAGAACATATCCAATTATCTTGGAAAAGGCAATTAAAATTACAATTAATAATCTTAATAATAAGACGTGTTCTAATTCATTTGATAATTACATTTCCCACAGAGATACTGTCAACATCAACTGTGAAGCTGTAGCCCCACCCTGTTTACAACTCCAAGAGACAATCTGCTCCCTGCTCTACGGTACCCCAATGCTACGCTGTAGCTTTTCTTCACAGGAAATGTGTGACAGGAAACATATCTGTTTTATTATCTATAACTTCCATTCTGATGTTTAGCATTAAAATTATACTTATGTATCACAAATGACAGAATAATTTACATAGTTAAAGAAAGAAAACTAGTATCCATGCCTTTTATTTTCAGTTAAAAAGTAGAAATCTTTTGTTCATAGGTGCTAAACATTTCCTTGCTTAAGAAGCAGCATTAAGTATTCCATCTACATGCTCTGGCTTTCTAAAATTTTTTATGAATCAAAATCTGTTATAAAAGTAGAGAAGATCAAAGGATAATATTTCTAGGTTGACTCATGAGTTTTAAATTTTATTATTTCTCTTAAGTATACTGATTTTGATATCAAGGAAAAGAATAAATGTAATATTTTGATTTCAAAACCATACTGCAAGAAAAGGTACTATTCAAACAAGACTGAAGTTTACATTATTTATTGCTATTTTTCTCAAAAATATGCATTAGAATAAATAGTTTTCTAAATACCAAAGTAAATACAGCACACAGTTCTGGCATATTTATTTCACTGAAAAGGTGTTCTGAATCTTAGACAACATAAATACTAAGTAGTATGTTGGTTGCCATAGCAACAAGTAATAGGGACATAAAAATACATGCAATTTCTCAAATGTATCCACTTTTTTCATAAATATTCATTTGATATGTAAAAGATTATTCAATTCTTGCTTTTATTCCCTTTTAGAGAGCAAAACATGTAATTCCTTAGGAATAAAAGATCACCAATGGAACAGACTCAAACGTTTTTACATGTTTATGAGAAATCTGAAGATTTATAATGTTGATTTTCCAAAATAGAGATAGAAAATTTTCTTTTATTATATATTATTTTAATGGGTAGAATTCCTCAAATAAGAATAAAAGCACTTAAAGCTATTTTCTCCCAATCAGTTTGCTTAAGGTCATTCTGCACAAATCTTCATCAGATGCAGCACTTGACCTGGGAAAGCTGAAAACCTCTTGACAGAAGCAGAGCAGGGCGTTTGTGCTAAGCCATGAACCACCTCATGAATAAATGACTCTTATCTCTCTCACTTTGTGAAGATATTGATTTTCTATTCACAGGTGACCTAGCAGACACACTTAGAAAACTCATAAAGTCTTCTGGATTCTACTTACAGCTTAAAGAGTCTCAATGCATCAGAATATGCATTGAGACTTCCCTAGAGGGAAGCAAGCATTCCTGTAAAACCATGCTGTGAACTTTGGAATCTGCCTGAAGGTACTGGCAATCCAACCACAGCAAAAGAAAAAACTGTTCAATCATTATTTGGAAATAAATCTTTTAAATCTGATTATATAGATTATAAAAGTTAGTATTTCCAATTTGTTTCAATAGTAACCATTATGTAACATGCTCCTGGGATGAGATTTAAACATTTTAAAGATTACTACCTAGGCACTGGTGACAAAACAATGCTGTAGGGTTCACCTCGTGTTTCCTTCTTGTTAAGCCATGAACTATACATGATGGCTAAGGACTGACTAGTCTGTCAAAGAAAAACAATTAAAGGCATCCTTATCATGCATACACATGATTCCATACAGTTTTATTGAAACCATTATATAATGGTCAAGCAATAACAGAAAGAATAATTCTCATTATGATTTTACTAAACAAATTCTTCAATGTAAAAAATAAATCCGGTAATCCCGATTATAACACATCTCAAGAACCAAAAGATATTATCAAAGCCTACATAAATATCATTTTTCTATGTGAAAAGAAGTGAAACACATCTCCTGGTGTACACCTGTAATGCAAAGCATGCATGGGCAGCCCGTTTATGATAAGTTTCATGATATGAGTTGATAAGAACGAAAACCAGGTCTCTTCTTCAAGGAACAGGTTCCACTGAGATACGAACTCTGATCACTGGATTCAAAGTCCAGAGTATTAACCATTACACCACGTGAGCTGGTGCTTTTTTCTATATAAATGTATACAAATTTAATTGCTTCTTCATCTTAACTGATCATCGTGGCCAACATTTTATTAGTTAGAGCTATGAGAGCAAAACTAGCATTCTTCCTCATAATTTCAGATATAAAAAGTCATTCTTTTCTTTTAAATATATTTTGGTGTGTGTGAGAGAGAGAGGAGAGGGGGAGGGAGGGACAGAGAGCACAAGAGAGTGTGTGAGAGCGAGAGAGAGAGAGAGAGAGAGAGAGAGAGAGAGAGAGAGAGAGAGAGAGCGAGCGCATGGAGGCCAGAGGAAGGCATTTGATCCCTTGGAGCTGTGTTCCATGCATCTGTGAACCACCTGACATGGGTTCTAGGAACTAATTTTGGGTCCTTGCAAGAGCAGTATATGTATTAGCCACTGAGCCACCTCTCCAGGTCAGAAGAGTCAACACGATCTCATTTCTTTCCTTAGCAAATCAAAATATTTCATGTTCTCATCTACAGGACACACTTTGTGAGTTCTCTTGAGTACACCTGTATTGCCAGCAGCAGCATCCTTTCAGTCTGGAACCATTATAAAGTAAAAGAAGTGCTTCTTGAGAACACAAGCACCGCCATACCATGACAGTCGCTTTAAAAACTGAAAGCTTGAGTGCCAAGTGGGTGAATAAAGCACACAGCATGAAGAGACTGGGTAAAGTGATGCTTTCGATGTTTCAAAGAGGTAGAGCAAGGTGGCATTCAACACTGTCACATTCCTCAGTGTAGCATAAAACTTAAAATTATGAAATACATCCAGAAGTTTTCATCTATTATATTTGAATCACAGTTAAGTAATTAAAAGCACTCAATATGAAACCATGGATAAGGGGAACTATTCTAAGTCCAAGCATAAGTGCATTCACTATGAACAAGATGGAAGACTACCTCGACAGAATGGACCACCTTCAATGAACTCACAGTTGCTCTAGCAATATAAGAGCTTTCAATTCCTGTATTAAGCCATCAACACTCACAACTTTATAATTTAAGTAGTCACATTACCACATGTGTTCAGAAGGTACAATTTAATTTCCTAGCTACCATGTACAGCTGAATCTTAGAAAATAATTTTAAATTAAATTGAGAGATTATTCAACAACAATGATAATAGCACCTCAACAATCTTTGAGGAAATCGTATATCCATCTCTACTTACATAACTACATTCAGCTAAGTTTGGGTATTCCAAAACATTGCTTAAAATCTGTAATGACCTAAAATGAAAGACAAGAAATTGTGCAGTTTACTAGAAATGAGAAGAAATACTACCACCTGCACTAACATTGATATTTAGAATGAAAAAGTTTTGACTCCCTCAATCTTGTGAATGACAATTTTTATTTTTCCACTTGGGAGATATACCTAGAAGGACCATTTCATTCACATTGTGTCCCCGACTCACAACATTAATATCTGTCTCTCTCTCTCTCTCTCTCTCTCTCTCTCTCTCTCTCTCTCTCTGCAGCACAATTAATAAAATTCAATGACAGATATTGGGGTCCAACCTGAAAGTCAGAAAAGCAAAACAGCCAGCCACTGGCTCTTACCTCTAACTCAGTCTGAAACGGTGATCCTGCCTCCAGGAATCTCAGAACAAGACTGTGTCTGAGAGCTGTTTCCTCCCATTTTATATTCCTCTCTAGGGCTGGGATTAAAGGTGTGTACCACTACTGCCTGGTTTCTATCACAAACTAGGGTGACTACTGGGATTAAAGGTGTGTGTCACCATTGTCTTGTCTGAAAGGCTGACCAGTGAGGATGTTTGACTCTGATCTTCAGGAAATTTATTAAAATACAAATGAAATATCACTGTCTCTTTCCTACCTGTCTTTTTCTATACAAAACAACATGCATTTATATGCACTTACAAATTTTCATATGTTCAAGGTGTTATTATTTTCTTGCTAAGATAACTTTGTGCATTTCCAACTTTAGTAAACCTGACTTGTAAACTGAGATAGTAACCATCTTGTCATGGGTTTCAAAATCTTGCCAAGGCTTTATTTATTTAATTAGCAATAACACAAATTAAAACCCAGGACTTTGAAAAGGTTACTCTCTACGTGGCTGCAAAGAGCTGTCTTATATTCAATACCTGAGCTATTGGCAATAGCTTCTAGTGGCCAGCACAAAGAAGTCCTCAGAATACAATGCTTTTTATTAAACATTCAAAACAATAAGATTTTTATTGCACTTGATAAAATATGTGATTTTAGTATACAATGATTCTAACAGATGGATTTATTTATTTGTTGTGTGTGGGTACTCACATGCCACATCATGAATACAGAAGTCAAAGGATAACTCAAGTCATCAGACTTGGCAATAGGCACTTTTACTTGCTAAGCCGTCTTGCAAGCCTCCAAGCAAAAGATAGTTCTGACTTAAGAACATGCCATATGTAGATTGTAGAAACACAGAGGTGTTGCCTGCAACATTGCTGATAGTACCTAAATAGTATGGCTCAGTACCTTCAATGTTCCTCTCTGATGATTCCTACAAAATCAAGCTTCTTTTTGTTTTACAGGTTCAGATATTTTTTGTAAATGTCTTGATGATAATCTAATGACTTCAAGCCTTGTTTTTGATATTTATTATAATTCTTATACTACAAACCCAACAGCTGGTGATCATTATGGCTAACTTCAGGCAGGACTGCAATAAATGCAGGGAACTGTGTGGCACGCTGAGGCTTCATGCTAAGTAACCTGACCCTCTTTAAAACATGAATAAGCAAGAAACCCATTTACCTCGCAGAGTTCAGTATCAACAGAAATGGCTCTGGCTGTCCGTAAGGGATAGTTAATTTAAGTTTTAGAAGCTTAAAGGATGATTGAAGTGTTGGTTAAATATTTATGACTATTAACATTAGACTAGGGTAGCATGTCACACATGACTACCTTTGTCATCTTTTGTAACTCTTTACTTGAATTCTTGTTAACTATTTTCCTCTGTTTTCACCAACCTAAAGTGGGAGGAATTATCCATGGAGCCTGGAAAAGTGAAAACATACTCATCTCTAAAAGAAGGGGAAAATGATGATTTTGATAATTAGACAGCTTAGTTTAACCTAGGACCATGCAGTAACGAATTAAACAGTCAATTAGTAACACATAAAGTACAGGGAGACGTTTAGAGTGTCTGAGCATCTGAGTACACCAGATGAACTCAGCATCTTCCCGGGACAGGGTGACACAATACACAAATAGGCAAGGTGTGAGCAGAGCAATTTCAGTACTGCAAGCCCTTTTATTCCATTCTCTGGTTCAATAGGAAAAATGATTTAGGAAGAATCTAAAAATTGGCTTTAATCAAAACTGGTACTTATCGACGTATATTTTCTCTTTTGAGAATCTATTTCAGAAATGGGTTGATGTATTTACTAGACTGACATCATGAAATCTTTGTTTCACTGAGTGGTGGTGGCACACATCTTTAATCCCTGCACTTGGTCGGCGGGGGCAGAGGCAGGCGGATCTCTGTGAGTTTGAGGTCAGCCTGATCTACAAGGCAAGTTCCAAGACAGCTAGGACTATCGTACAGAGAAACCCTGTTTTTGGGTTTGGAATCCTTCTCACCAGATCCTCTGTAGTTCTTAAATTAGAAACAAAACATAGCTTCCCTGATAATGCCCTCTAACTTGTTGGCCTTTCCTCTGCCTTGGGATCATAAAGGATTTTAGTGAAATTATACTGGGAGAAGATATCTATCCTATTAGGTAGAAACTGTGAGAGGACAAGAATGAGATGAGCACTACGAAAATAAAAGACCCTGGTGGCTTTTTAAGGTGATATAATGATATTTAAAGTGAGTACATGGGGGGGGCGGAGAAATGGATCAGTAATTAAGAACATTTACTGTTCTTGCAGAGGACCCAGACTGGTTCCAAGCACCCAAATCCAGTGTTCACATATGTAACTGCAGTTACAGAGGATGTAAGTTCCTCTAATTTCCACAGACCCCTGCACATATGTGGTTGATTATAATTGGTATACGGTTGAGGGTTGGGGAGGAATTTTATAAGCTCAGGAATCTTATTTTGTTTTTTTAAAACAAAGGAAAATTGGATGAGATAATAGATTGGTTTGTGAGTTATTATTTATAGACAATTACATTGGTATAGATTCTTGTATATTGATACAAAGTTAAATAATATTGACTATTACATGCATACATGCTTCTACCTCTGTTTAAAACATTTTTATGTATTGATATATATATTTACCATATTGCAGTGTACATTTCTACCTCTGATCAAGATGTTTACACATTGTTTACATTTGGAGGTCGTTGTCCTCATTTATTGCACAGTTGTTTATTGCCTTAGTCTTTAAGTTATATAGGTATTAAAAATTATAGATCAATAGTCATCTATGTCATACTTATAGTTAGACTAATCAGGTTCTTTAGATACATAGAGATTATATTCTGCATAGATAGATAATCTTCAACCACTTCAAAGAGCTGTAGAAAATGGCATTTAAATAACTTAGAGTTCTGTTGAAGTGAGACACAGTTGCTCCTGGCAGCACAGATCTATTCCCTAGAGAATGTTGAGCACTGAAGACACTCCACTTGGAGCTTGTTTTCTTCTTGGCAAAACCCGCCTTTGGGCAAGAAACTGCCCATACCTCAACCACTGACAAAATACATAGTATCTAAAAATGGATAAACAGGACTGTCAAATCTTGCCAAGACAGGGTAAGATGGTTTTGAAAATTTTCTGGCTTTTGAAAATAGTCTGTCAGTTATTCTAGGCCTTAGCCAAAGTTGGTTGCCTCTATTGCAAATAAGACTTTGGGTGATTGCTCAGGTAGCCAGTTGTCTCTGTCATTTGTTTTGGAAGTTGCTTGATTGCACCTCCTACTCACTCAAGTAACATTATTTCCCTTCTCGGATCTTCGATGGGGTTGAAGACTAGATAAGTGTAGTTACTTTCCTCTCATGACTTAGCCAAGTTATTTATTATACAAGACTTAAGCTAGTTAGAATATGATATTTGTTCTTATTATATATAATTTTGTATTAGGTTTTAAACTCTCTTATTTAAACAAAAAGGGGAGGTGCTGCAGGAAGGTTTACCCACCTACTGGGGCGTGACCTCATAGACTATTGACTTGGATGCCAAAGTGCATTCATCTAGCCTCTCTTCTCTCTTCCCCCCAGTTCCCATTTTGCTTGTTCGGGTTGTTTTGGATCTCATCTCCATCCACCGTTCAAGCAGGGAATCCTGATTTGTAAGTTTTCCCCCTAAATAAATAACGGTCTATCTCTCAGTTCTGAGCCAGTGTGAGATTTCTTTTAATTGCCCGATATCTCTGCCTTCATTAAACCTAGGTTTCTACTGAACAAATGAAGAGAATTATTCTTGAATTGTTACCAATAAAAACAAATAAAATGGATATGTTAGAAAGAAAAAATTTGTTGATTAAATTACTGTTTGATCTTAACTGTCTTTCTAAATAGCACTAAAATCATCAATTATGGAAGTTCTCAAGCCAGAGAAGAAAGAGTAACCCTCACACATATTTCAACTCGTGTAAAAGGAAGGCAGAAGAGACCAGCAACTAGTCCAGTCTCTCTCACCTTCACTTGTCAACAGCAACAGCAAACAAAGAAAAACAACCACATTATCTTCTCCCTTTATTACTAGAGGACATTCCAGGACAGTTAGGCAGAAGCTCACATCGTAAAAGAACTTTATAACTAAAACAATGTTATTAGAACACCTATAAGGTGAAAATATTTTTATTTACCAAACCAAGAGTATGATCAATATTGTATTTAGCAACTGGAGAAAATACAACTAAAGATAATGGTCCTGTAGACTTCGGAGACATGCAGGATGTTTCATATGTGAGGACAGGTCAAGACGTTCTAGAGTTCTGATGATAATTCCAGGCCAGAGCTGAGGGATTCTAAACTCTGCTAGCTTCATTTCTCTAGCTATCTAAAACATAAAGATGGGGCTGTGATGGAGCCAGAGTCCTAGACTCAGTCTATCTCTAAACTTTAGTCATACAGGCTCAATAAGAAGTTTAGAGTCAGTTTGATGTTTCTGTTCCTTTCCAGGCTTACCCACTTCACAGCGACAATATCCAATAGGACCAGAGATTAAATAAGAAAGCTTCTGTGGAGGTGTCTGATAACTGGAGCCCCCATTTTCATACTTGTGTCTGCCCCTGCACTCTCCAAGAAAGAATTTTTAGAGTTGGTAGGACATATTCCAGGGTCGATTTGGCATCAGAGAAGATGTAATTACATATGAGCTACAGTTGAAGAGAGTTTGCTTCCTAGGCTGTTGGATTTATAACCTTGCCATAGTTGGATAGCTTAGGTTGCTTTGAATGCAGATGCCATTATTTGACAGTAAGAAATACAGGTATGTTTTCCACCCAGTTCCACAGAAGATAGCAGTAAAACCCTGGCCTAAATCTACTCGGCCATGTTAAGTGGGGTTTGTCCCTCCAAGATTCAAGTATAAAAAGCTTGGTTTTCAGGGTGGCCTTGTTGGGGGTGTGTGAAGACATTAAGAAGTGGGGCCTGGCAGGATGTTCTTAGGTCACAGAGGGCATATGCTGAGAAAGACTCTATTTTTAGGGGGTTTCTCAGTTAGGTGTAGTAAAACAAGTTGTTATAAAACCCTGGATTTGGTTTCTGAATTACTCTCTGACTTCCTTCCTGGTGATGTGATCTTTTGTTTTGTCACATGAACCATCACTGTGGTGCCATTTGCCATGAAGCCTTTAACAGAACCAGGTGACATGGATGTGATGTCTTTGATCTCTACAACTGCAAGTGGAATGAAATGTCTTTATAAGGTCATCCAGCTGCAAGGTAATTCATTATAGTAAAAACAAACAAACAAAAAACAAAAATGCTAATACAGTAGTCCCTTAGAAGTAGAAAAAGAAACAAATGACAACTGTTTATGCTTTAGAAGACATCAACTTAAAAGTCTGCATTCAGACTGGCATAATGGATACTGACAGAAAGATGGAAGGCTACAGGAATCACTCCGCTGACTCTGAGGCTCTTGAGTTGGACTGATTCTAAAGATGAAAGTGATTTCTATAGTACAAAATGTTGGGAAATCAGCAAGCATAAAAAGTAAATCTTAAGGGGCCTGGAGGTTAAAAGGCCTGGCTGCTCTTCTGGAGCATTACAATTCACCTCCTACTCGTGGCCCACAACATCTCTAGCTCCGGTCTCAGTGGAAAGTCTACCCTGTGTTGTCCTCACAGGCACTGCCTGCACTTGGTGTACAGACACGCATTTAGGCAAACATTCATACACATAAAATTAAAATAGCAGAACATTTTAACAAATTACAGAAAACTGTCAACTTTTCAAAGCAAAAGAAGTTCATTTGTAAAGTTATAAGAATTTTAGTTTCAGTATGTACAAATTAAAATTTATGAAGTTACATATAAATTAAAGAGAAGTTTCTAAGCAGCCTATCAAAAATTTATTTTATCAGTGAATGTTCATTATATAAACTGTAGCCTATTTTATAAATATAGATCCAAAATGACAGCACTCCACAAAGTAAAATACATTGTCTAGAAAGACAATAATGAATGCAGATATGGCCTAGCTGTACATTAGGAAGCAGCTCTGTTCCTCATGTCCTGATTCCTGAGTCACACCTGTATCCTGGGGTTTGACTGCTCCAAATTCCTGATTGGTCTATTAGAGTCCCCAAGCTTGCTGTCTCTCATTAAGCACTAGTTTTCCTTTCTGGACCAACATTTGTTCCAGGTAAGTAACAAGGAGCACCTGCATCCTGAGGACAGGGTTACCACCGCCTGCTTAAAGTGAAGGACTGAGAGGCAGTGCCACTCCAACTAAAAGATGAAGAAAACGCCAATATTATTCCTCGGCATACTTTGGTCTCTTGCCTTTTCTTATGCAGGATCACCTGTTTTAAGATGAAGACAGGAGGAATTTCTCGCTGTTTCTTCCTCTATGCTGATATGTTAATAGCAGACATGTTTGTATGTGTTTAACACATACAACAACAGAAGTCACTCATGTCTTCTTTTCTAAATTTAATTTTAGCTTAATTACATGTAAGTGCACTGTACTATGGAATGTGGTTTTCTTTTTCTTGTTTCAAAATAAGAAAATGTATTTAAGTTTTTCCAAACATACAGAGAAAGTAAAAACACTCAGTTTAATATTCATAGGGAACTAGTCATAACTCTTTATGTTACTCTTTATGACTAGGATTCACACTCCAGACAAAGATTAAAAACATCCAGTCTTTCAAATTAATATATCTGACTGACTTTCTCTAATGTTCCCGCTTCACCTGCAGCACATCAGACAAGGTAATAATTTATGATAATCATATGAAAATATACAATTAATATTCATCACCTCTCATTCCTCATCACTTTAGATGATCAGTAATGCAGAGTGAAAATGCTGTCAGATTTCTAATTGCTTTGTAATGGGCTCGAAACAGGGAAATCATTAAAGGCAAACAATCTGTCATTTGTCTGTTACTTTAACTATCTATCACACCAAAAAAAACTCATTAAAGAAATTGCTAATGAGCTACAAAAGACTGTACTCACCGTGCTTCTTGGCAGATTAAAAAGTAATAGTATGAATTGCTCACCATATTTTTTAAAATATAATTTTTTTCTGGAAATTTATCAGAAAACAGTTATCCAGTATATGTCAGCTGTGTGCTTTCATCATTCTGGCATGGGCTCCATCAGTGTAGAAAGCCCATTAGCAAGGAGACTTGTTTTTCATCCATCTCAAATGATTAAACTGGAGGGTTTCGAGCAGAAGCTGCAATGCTAAATATGTTTATCACTAGTAAACTGATGCAAGAAGTAAACGGTCCCTCAGCAACCAATATGCTGAGGAGAAGAATATAGTTTAAAATATGGGATTTTAAACTCATTTCTTTTTTAGACTTGAACTGTGGAAGATGTAACACTATATTTTTGAATCAGTCTACTTTCCTACAAAATTAGATTCAACTACTGAAATTTATGCATCCTAACATTAAGGTTTACATAATAACATCAACTGTTTTGAAAGTTTGATATTAACCAAAGCAAAGACGCCTCACAACATCACTGTGGGCAGTATTACTAGGGAAACAAATAGTTTCTTTAAATTCTCATGTCTTCGCCCACTAAAGCTTTAATGATGCCACTGATTTTTATTTCTTAAGGACAACGGAGCAAACAAACACAAAGCTAGGAATGTTTTCTTGGTTATGCAGTGCAGATGCAGTTTACTTTAGAAGAGCATATGAGTAAGGAAGGCAGCAATACTGCTAATCACATTTCCATCTTACTAATGATGAAGCCAATGATGGCTTTCAGTTCCCATGATGAAAGATTAAGTCATATTAATGAAGGCAAACGTCTTCTCCATGTGCATCCCTACTCAAATACAGCCACATTTTAAGCCAGGTGCTGCAGTAAACATGCAGTGGTGAATTCCAAACTAACTCCAAAAGGTTCCCTAACACCCTGGAAACATCTTCATTATACACTCTAATTGACTTAAACAGACTTCATATCAACTATTTAACACATTTTAACCCACAAATTAACACCCCCTGATCATTCAGATTAACCTTTCTTCTGTGAGTCAATTACATGACAAAAATAAACTTTTTCTAAAAAATAAAAATGGAGAAGGAAGGATATTATAAAAAGCTGCATATAACTGTGTTTTCTCGCCTATTGAAAGAGATTACCGTGCATTCTAGGGACCGTAGAAAGTGTGGAGAAACCAGGGTGATCTCAAGAACAGAGATGCAAGAGAGAGTGCTGAAAATAAGTTGGCATGTATTATGAGTGCCAAAGATGGAGTAAGGACAGTGTCTCTAATAGGCTCTGGGACGATTACTACACATGCATGAAGAATATAGGAACAAGAACCCCAGGTAAGATCAAGACTCCCCAATTATCTAAAGCACAGATAAAACAGAAGTTAAACAAGATACCGCAGTAGCAGGGGTGATGCTGCTGCTAAGATGACAGGAGAGCAGAGCAAGTTTAGAGAAAGAAACAAAAGCTGTTTTGAAAAGACAACGAAGAATTGTTTTGTCAGTCGGCTTCCTGTTACCACAACAGGATACTAGTGGTAACCAACTTGAAGGAAAGAGGCACTTGTTTCGGTAAGTGTTTTAAGTTTCCAGGTCTGTAACAAGGTGGGGCATCAGGGCAGGAACTATAGACAGTGGAAGCCACTCCCTTCGTGGCTGCTGGGAACTAGAAAGACATGGTCGCACACGAAAGGGTAAAGGTAGGTAGAGTCCCAATATTACCTCCATGGACACGCTTCCAGTCCTAATGTTCTCCATTCTCCGTTCTTGATTCCACCTCCTGGTGGCACCATGCGCTGGACACTAATTAGTATGGCTCATTGGGGGATGTTTGAGAAAGAAACTATAGCAGTTGTTCATTAAATTGATTTATATATTGGATAAGCTTTTATGACAACCAGCCAAAAAGAAAAGTAAAGTGTTTCTAATTCTTACCACACATTTCTTCTTCCCTTTAAAGTGTTACTTAACAATGAACATGCCCACATATCTTCATGACTTAGCTTCATCTTGATTGAAAACATTCAGTAATTCAAACAACCTGTTCTGTTGTGTACCTGTAAGTGACCAATGTCAGTTCTTGGTATTCCCTCACAGGGTACTTGCAATTGTTTCAGCTGCTTATTTCTGTATCCGTCTGCCAAGACGAGTAAGACGCAGCCAACACTGCCTAACGTCGCTCCATATGAGGCACAGTGCAAACAAACTATTTGTAGACTGAGTATGGCTGTTTATGTGCCATAGGATTGCTTTTAAAATCTCATGATTGGCTAGTTCTTGGTGACTTGCCTATCTTCCTACTAAGGTTTGAAGTTGCTTTAGATGCAATTTGCCTAATTTCAGAACATAACTGTAATACTGGTGATAATTACAACTAAATTCAGCTTAGCTCAGTGATAGGAAAATCCTAAAAGGAATAAGAAATAAATACAAGGAAAATTAGAGTTGGTAATGAAATACCTAGAGAAGATACATGAATGCAATGCCAAAACTGAATGCTTAACACAAGCACATGGTTGCTGTTGGTTGGAGAGAAGGTAGTACTATTTGATGGTACCTTTGGGAAGTGAAGTCTACTGGGAGATCCTTTGGGTATCAGAGCTGTGTCCCTTTTCCTTTCCATTTTGCATTCTGGTCATGAGGCAAAGAAAATTTTTTCTGTTTCACACTGTCTATCATTTTTTAGCTATCACCAACTCCTACAAGAAACCCAACGCCATGTGTACATGACATTAATCTAAAATGTACAAAACTGTAAACAAAAAGAAATCTTTTTGCTTTCGCCATTAATCATCTCAGTCTTTCATTGTAGTTGCTGAAGCAAGCACAACTGTGTTTAAGGTAAGAAGCATAGTTTTCTTTTCTTTTCTTTTTTTTGGTTTTTCGAGACAGGGTTTCTCTGTGGCTTTGGAGCGTGTCCTGGAACTAGCTCTTGTAGACCAGGCTGGCCTCGAACTCACAGAGATCCGCCTGCCTCTGCCTCCCGAGTGCTGGGATTAAAGGCATGTGCCACCACTGCCCGGCAGAAGCATAGTTTTCTAGTATCATATCAAATGAATGTTGGGTGGGTGTTCGTTTATAGGCAGATTCATATTAACATGATGAATAGAGAAATGGACTAATGCTACTGCTACAACTCAGGGTTTTAAACCTTCATAAAATTATCTTTTAATGTATCTATAATGCTTGATCATCATATCATAATCAAATATTTAATTTATGCCTACTGTTTTTTATAGATGGTGTAGATAACACTAACTAAGATGGTTTTGCTGATGCTTTAAATTTACCTTGTAGCCAAACTAAAACACTAATTCAGCAAAGAGTTGGGTGTGGGTTTACTTTTCTAACTTGGTAGTTTGTGGTGTTCAGAAGATACTGAAATGCTGCTACAAGTGTTTACTGTTATCTTAAAACTAAGAAGCAAATATTTTACTAGTACTAGTAATAACCCACCCTTACTAAGTACTTACTGATCTCAGGTACAACTATTTCACTGAAGTCCCACATCATGATGTAGGAGGCATCATGTGTGCAATTGTTTATGAGGAAGAAAGCAGGGTACAGGAGGATTAACTCTTACAAGCTCTCACTGCCAGGAAGAGGCAGAGATGGAGCTAAGGTTAAGCAGTTTGACTTCAGAGTTCATGTCTTTAACCATCACATAATAGTTTATGTTTCAAGAATATTTTTACATTCATTCTATTTTTAGTTAATTGTAAGTTCGTGTAAGTTTGTGTGTCTTCAAAGGGTAGAGATGTTCGATTCCTCTGAAGTTGGAATTACAAGTGATTGTGAGCTGCTCAACATAGGTGCAAGGAATTAAATTCAGATCCACTACAAAAGCAGTATGTGCTCTTAAGCACTGAGCCACCATTCCAACCCCACAGTTTATATTTATGCTGTGTAAGTTTTACATATGATGGATAAATTTAATTATGAAAATAAGGCAGTAAGAAACAAACCTATTGTAGAAATTTTCTGGCAACCAAACTGATCCAAGGCTTTCCCTGAGGTTCTGAAAAGGACCTATAACCATGAGCATGCTTGGCAGAGCCAGGAATAGCCTAGGACCAGAGCCTTAGCAGCTTTCCCCCGAGGCTCTGGTGTGAGGAGAAGAAACATAGTTCCTCATCTAAAACAGTGAATATGCTTGGCAGAGCCAATAATGACCCAGGGCCAGGGCTTTGGGGGAGTTGAGGCTTTCTTGAGAAACCAACTATCCCCCTCAAAGGGCTATGGTTATCAGTACCAGGGGCCCTGTGCGGCACTTGAGATATCCTGTATTCCCTTTATGCAACATTGCTTGATTAGCTTCCTGCTGAGTTCTTCCTATTGTATGATGTATGACAGCCTTCTGCTGACCATGTCCTATCTTCCCCCTGAAAATCGTATATACGATACTGTACTTCTTAATAAGCTTGCTGACTCCCACAAGTTGTACTTTGACTTCTAAAATATGTGGTGGCATACCCACACATACACAATAAAAATTAATGTAATTGAAAAAGAGGACTTCATTCTCTAGACCTGCTTTGCTCAATGACATAGCCATTAGTGACATGAGGCTACTGAATACTGGAAACAAGTAGTCCATGCCAAGATGTGCTGAAATAAACCCTATATATCAGTTCCTAAATGATTATACTTAAGATGATAATATTCTAGATATATTTGTGTTAAATATATTTCAAGAGTCACATATGTAGCTTGCATTCATGGCTTATTTTTCTATATTTCTATTGGATAATGTTATTCTAGATATGAGAAAGTTAATGAGCAGTGACACAGTACCAATCACTTTGAGGGGTTTACCCAAATGTCAATGATTTGGATTATAAGAAAAAAACCATCTGTTTTTTATCAATGAACTAAAAACAACAACATGAATAGTCCTTAGTCAAGGAATTAGTCTGAAAAAATTCATTTTTAGAGACAGGCCAACCAGATTCAATGTTTCAAGTGTTTGGATACAGATCTAAGCAAACTACCCCTAAAAACATCTTTGAAACAAGCTGGGAGATGAAAGAGGGTTTGTATATATTGGATGATATCAATTAAATATTGACAGTTTTGATTGATTAAGGACATCTTGGGGATAAAAAGAAAAAGTTGATAGCAAGCTAAAATAAAAGCATTTGGAATTTCCTGGGCGATATTAAGTAAGTGGCTAGAATAAAAGAGATAACACAACAGCCTAATAAAATAGTATATCAAATCTTTTGTTCTAAAAACTGGACTTCTTGAATATTTTTCTGTATGCAAAGAAGGGTCAAGCAGGATTGTTTGAGGAGTTAATGGGGGACTTCTTATTGAGAAGGGAGGGATCCATAATAGTTTCTTCTGTTGCTTCGGGCATTTTGGTAGGCCCACAAGATGGTTTTCTAAGTCCAGGACTGAAACTAGACCCTCTCAGCATTAGTATAATGGTCTTTGCTTTGAACGTAACAAAATCCAGTTGAGAACCTACTCTCTTCTTTTACATTTATATTTTAAAGTCAACTGCATCATTCTGCCACTTCTCATGTATTCTGCAATGTTCATAACATTAAAAGAATTTACCCTATTAGATTATTTTAATTTAGCTTTATTTTCAATGCCTCTTAAGCTGATAGAAGCTGGTAGTAAATACAATAAACAGAAAGTATATCTAAGCAAGTAGCAACACCGAAACCACTTTGTATCTGCAACAGAGAACATATCATGTTCTCAAAACTAAGATGCTTCTTGTCTCTAGATACATTGAAAAGAAGAGACCAAGGCAAAGTGAGTAAAAGGGATCATAGGGAAGGAGGGGGGGGAGAGAGAGAGAGAGAGAGAGAGAGAGAAAGAGAGAGAGAGAGAGAGAGAGAGAGAGAGAGAGAGAGAGAGAGAGAGAGAGAGAGCAGTACACTCAAAAGTGCTCATTTCATTTGGAGTAACCCTTACCTAAAAGACTCACAAAGGAGAGTTCATTCTGGTAAGAGTGCTGGTTGTACAGCTGCACAATTATGTGATCCCCCATTTGTTTCCTCATCTACAAAGTAGCTATAGCAACACTTTCCAAAGTTGTCTCAGTAGACTGAAGTGAAAGCAAAAAGAGAGATAGTAAATGTGAACGTATCTGAATTTTTAGAAAACTTTAAGTCAGTTGCTTAAGTCTAAAGCGATGATTATTAGGCATGGTTTATTAGCTACCCTCATCCTTTTCACCAAATCCCGGCCCCCAGTATAAACCAACAGGACCCGAGTTACTCATTGTAAGGTAAGCGGAACCTGGGATGAAGGTGCACCGCAGCAGAGGTGGAAGGATGTGACAATGTCGGAGCCGGGCCAGGGAGAATTAGAGCAAGAAGAGGAAAGGCATTCTCCAGAGCTCCTCTCACAGTGACAGAAACCTCGGAAACCAGGTAGGGTTACCATAGCGACCGCGTCGAGGAAAGAGGCGGGGCTATTCGGATATGTGCATCGACAACTAGGGGTCGACTGGAAACGCACTGCCGCTGAACGCAGACTTCCGGCGGAAAGGAAAGTGAGTTCCGCTCTTCGGCGGAGTGGGCTCATGCTCCCCTGTAAAGCCTGGTGAGTCTGAGGCTGTGTGGAGCCAGGTGAAGGTACCGGCCCTAGCTGGCTGGGTAGGGTGGACTTTGGATGCCTCGCGTCCCCAAACTCCAAGTCGGACAACCCGGCTGCCTCATGGTGAACTGGTTTCTAAAGCAGGGACTGTGGCATCCTGGGAGCGCACAGCTTTGGGAGCGATGTCCATGCAGTCTGTCAGCATCTTTGCCCTAGCAGGAGGACTGCCCTCTCCCTGAGCCCGTGCTGTCATTTCGTGAGGCCTTACATTTACTCTGGAAGAAGTGAACAGGGAAAATTCAGAGGCTATGTATGCCCTCAACTTCAGTTTCTTGGGCATTCGAATTCTTTTATCCACAAACCCCAGGGTTTTTAGTGAACACCTCTCTGGTAGTTTTACCATTAGATTATAAGAAATACCTTCTTAGAAGTTCATCCATCACCGAGGCTCACTATTAAATTCTCTTTTTATGACACTGTGAATTTATTTAAAAGATAAGCATATATCATGATATATCTAGAAGGTTTTCTGTACTTCCTGGTAGCCGTCCTTATACACGGCATTTATGAGGTAAATGGAACTATCGACTTTCTTGGGTTTGCATTATGATCATAATTTACTCAATCAAGTAATAAAGAATTTAGGAAGGGATATTTTGTTATCCCGATTGTAATGAATTGTGATAACATTTCTGCTGCAGCTTTTCTGGGAAGGCTCACTTCAAGGCAGTGATGGCTTTCGAGCAGACACTCAAAAAGGATTGGTACAGCATTCTGGGGGCAGACCCGTCTGCACATGTGTCAGACCTAAAACAAAAGTATCAGAAACTCATATTACTGGTAAGTCTTTTTTTTTTTCCAGATTGGAAATTATGGCGAGCAAAACAGTTTTTTTTAATATTGTCAAAAATTTAAGCTTCAAAACATATATGTAAATAGGAATTAGATATTTATTTTTTCAGTTGAAATTTTAATTGTTAGAGAAAAAAGAATTTTGGTTAGGTGTGGGGTAGCATGGTGGTGATTGAAGTAGAATCCTCTGGCTCTGTCACTATAAGAACTTGGACCACTTTTTTTTCTACTTGTCTCAGCTAGTGTTCAATGAAATAATCCATGTAAAATGTTTAAAACAGTTTTTACTTAGTGTTAAAATCTACCAACCATTAGCCACACTGCTGAGTATCTGAAATGTGTAATGTTCTGTGTGTAAAACTGTAAATATGTTATAAATATAAAATGTACACTGGTCTTTGATGACTTGGTACAAATAAGAACATAAAAATCTAAATATTTTATACTGATCATATATTAAAGTGATAATAGTTTCTGTGTACTGGCTGTTGCAGGGTATTTGTGCTTGTTTTGCATAAAATATTAAGTTTTTAAGTAATATTTTTAATTCTTTGAGAATTTTATATAATTTTGATCATATTCATTCCCCTTCCTCCAGCTTCCCCCATACATACACCCACCTCCCTACCAACCCAAATGCGAGTTCTCTTCTCCCCCACCCCCAATCCACTGACTTCCATTTGTGTTGCCCAAATGGAATAATTTTGGAGTTATCAAATTCCAAAAACTCCTCAGCTAGGGGTGGGATTTTGTGCTTACCTCTTCCTCTCCATGCTGGATTTATATCAAAGTGTTGCTTCATTTCACTTACGTTTAACATGTATGTGCAGCCTTTATTTATAGCATAGATTGTTTTCTATTGGATAGTGATAATTTAAGCCTTTTTATTGTTTTTACTAATACTCATTTGTTTTTAAATTAAAATGGTACATAAATTATCTAGAACCTTTTTGATGTTTGTGAGCCAAGTTCTGTAACCATGTAATGGTCTCCATTTAGTTCAATTTACAAAAAAGAGCAAAGAATCATTATTTATATAGCATTGTTTGTCTAGTTTATGACAAATATGATCTCTGATATTTTGCCCAAACTGTGTTTATTGGGAAAGATACCTCACTATCAGAAATGTGCTAATATATGAATCTTAGGAAAATGAACTTCAGGCACCTTATGCCTTGAAATTTTTAAGATAATATCAGAAAAATAAAATACATTTTGTTGAAAAATTTCCTTGTACTAAGTCATCCTTAACTTTAGTTAATGCTCATTGATGTTAGATAATGCTATCCTCGATAATTGACTGGAGAGACCTGGAGATCCTTCTATATTCTGTTTTCTTTTACTTGAGCAATGAGAAGGCTTTATGTGGCCCTATTTGTCAGACACATTCACGATATAGAGTGTCTAATCTATGTCCGTCCACTACCGCCATACTCCCAGTATAGCAGCTTTTATTTTGGTTTTGTTGTTTTATATTTATTACTTCTGTGTCTTCTCTAATGTCATGGAAATAGTCTTCTGTGTCTTCTTCTAGAAGTTTTATACTTTGCTTTACTAATAGACCCCTGCCTTCTATGTAGGCTGAATTGGTGGCTAGACTTGTATGTTTCCTCAATATGGAGGTGCAGTTCCCCTAGCATCATTTCCTGAAAACATTTTAAGTTCTCCATTAGCCTGTTATTTCAGGGGATTATATGAAATTTTCTCATTCTTTTTAAGTTTATTTTTGTTTGCTTCTGTTCTTTCTTAAATTTTTATTTCATTAAAAATTGTGTGTGTGTTATTGTGTATAATAACACTGTGGTGTGTATAGGTTAGAAACAACATGAGAGGGCCCATTCTCTCTTTTGACCATGTGGTCCTAGAGATACTACTCAGATCATTGGGTGTGGCAGCAAGTGCCTTTACCCACTGAGCCATCTTGCTAGCCCTTGCTCACATTTCTATAGAAATTTTAGAATCAACTTCTAAAATTAAAAAAAAAAGTTTTGGTTGAGTCTCATAAAAATCCATCTTAGCAAAAAAGGTACCTTACCAGTATTGAATTTGAATACATGAGCGCATCATATTCTTTTTACTACCTCCTTAAACCATGTTAATCAATTTTTAGTATAGAAATTATGCTAGTTAGTTTTTATTGTCAACTTGAGGCACTTGGGAAGAGGCAACCTCAGTTAAGGCATTGCCTAGCTCAGATTGGCCTGTGGTTCATTCTTGAGACATTCTGTGGAAGGGCCCAGCCCATTGTGGGCAATACTTTCCCTAGACAAGTGAGCTTGGGCTGTATAAGAAAACTAGCTGAGCATAAACCAGTGAGGGAGTAAAAGATCCAGATAGCCAGCAGTGTTCCTGGATGGTTTCTGTTTCAGCTTCTTCCCTCAGTGATGACTTATGACCTGGAAGTTGTAAGATAAGATAAACCCTTTCTACCCCAGTTGCTTTTGTTCAGAGGGTTTTATCACAGCAACAGAAGACCAAACTAAGGCAGAGATCTTACAGTATTCCTTTGGATTTATACCTACCAACTTGATGATTTGGTTTCATTGTAAATGTCATTCCTTTTCTAGATTTACATTCCAGTTATTGACTGCCAGTGTGTAGAATTAGTATAACTTATTTTATATATCATTATCTCATCCTTCAGTTGTGAACTCTTATAGATTAATGAGAATTTTATACCAACATAATCATCATTTCAACAAAAGAGAGCTCTCTTTCTATTGTGTGCCATGTGTTTCTTATTGCCATATGGCAAGAAGATAATGAACATGGTTTGTGTTAGGTTTCAAACCTGGAACAAATGGCTGAGGTGCCTATTTAACATATCAAAGCAGACCCTGGCCACCAGGTTTAATCCCTCAGCCCTTGCCTGTTACAGGAAACTGGCTGGCACTCCCCATCCTCTACTCTGAACTCCCCAGCCTACAGGACTGGACTGCCCTTCCCTATATAATCTAACCATTTTGGTTAGCTGCTCTCTTTGTACCTTTGGGCATCCTGGCTTCTGCAGCTGATTCCCATCTTTCCCCCGTCTTTTTCCTCCCCACTCTCCTCACATGGCTCTGTGTCCCTGCCAGATGTCCCTGCCTCTGGCTATGCTTTCTCATATATCTGCAATAAACATTCTCTTCCACCATACCTAGGAACAGTCATGTTCCTGTCCTTTTTATTTCTTTTTTCATTCAGTTTTTCTTTTGCCTGTGCCCCTGGTGGTTTTCTCCTGCTGCTATTGCTCTGCCAAAGTTTAAAACTCCTTTCTGAGGAAGGGACTTTTACATTTCGGATTTGGATTCTACAGCTTTCCTAGAAGGTTTGTCTCTCTTATTTTTTCAGTTATTGTACAAAAGCAAAAGAGGAATTATAAATTATGAAAAACAAAAACTCTGTGCTTTTACTAATAGGCTAATAGTAAGGGCACTAAAGATATTTGACTGGTTTTATGGAGAGTTCCTATCAGAATTGGAATGGGCTGATTTTTCCTCTCATTTGGTTAAAATGTAGCCAAATTCCTAACCCCACTTCTTTTGCTCCAGAGATGTTGCTTCTTCTCTGGCCTTTGTAGGAAAACTATTCCCCAAATAGTTTCTCTGCTACATTCTCTAGTTCCTCTCCTCCATCAGAAGGTTTTACTTCTTCCACACCCACAATTGCTATTGTCAGTATCATCACTAACTTCTCTCTTGCTAAAAAGTGGCAGTCAATTTAAGACTTTGTTTTGGTTTATTACTAAGGTGTCCAAATCCTAGTTTTCTCAGAAATTTGTGGAGGTTCTTTGCCAAGACAAGATAGGACAGTCCTTCAAAATTCCTGCTTCACAAAAAAGTCTGTCAGATACATTAGGCCTGTAGGCTGAAGATGGATGCCCTAACGTTGCAGAGGAACTTTGAGCAACTGTCCAGAAGCCAGCTGTCTTTGTCATTTCTATAGTTTTGGAAGTTATATGCTCTGCACTGATGTGGGATGTCCTTCTGTATATGTGTTATTGGTTAATGAATAAAGCTGCCCATGGAAGGGAAGAATATATCCAGGCTGGAAGAAGAGATATATAGAGAGTGTAGGTGGAGTCAAGAAGATGTCATGTAGCTGCTGAAGGAGGCAGATGCCATGTAGCTGCCAAATTTTGAAGGACTGTCCTATCTTGTTTTGACAAGGTTTGGCAGTTGATTTCTTTTGTATCCTTTTTGTCCAATTTGGATTTTGTATCATCAGCAGTTGAGGCAAAGGCAGTTTCTTTGTCTAGTGGCTAACTTTGCCGCAATGAAAGTAAAGTCCATGTGGAGGTTCTTTGATGTCTATCATCCTTTTTTTTTTGAAATATTTTGGTGCTGCAAAGAGCAGACACATCTCACTGTTATGAAAAGCTTTATGTCATTAAAACATCTTAAATGCCATATTCTGTATGTCTCTGAAGTGTCTAAAGATTACCTATCTATCTAAATATATTTGTTTAACCTTGAAAACATGCCTAATATGACTATAAGTTTGATTGTTATAGATGACTAACTACTAACCTACATTTCTTAATTATCCTAAATAGTTTTCAAAGGCTAGAACTTTACATTTTTTAAATATTTATTTATTCATTATGTATACAATATTCTGTCTGTGTGTATGCCTGCAGGCCAGAAGAGGGCACCAGACCCCATTTCAGATGGTTGGGAGCCACCATGTGGTTGCTGGGAATTGAACTTAGGACCTTTGGAAGAGCAGGCAATGCTCTTAACCTCTGAGCCATCTCTCCAGCCCCATAGAACTTTACAAATGAGCTGCATAAGTACAATACCTTAAACAAGAGTAGAAATAAGAGTATATTATAACAAAAATAACTTTAAATTTGTATCAATATACTCTATCCCCTTTTCTTTTCAGAAAGAGACCCAACTTCCCTTGCTTAGTTTTTTTTTTTCCCTTACCATAACCTGTAACATTTTGCAACCAGTTACCCTACACCATGGCAAATATCCATAACCCACAAGATGACCAAAACCCACCCTCCCCACCTCTTGGAAATGTGAGCATCATTTTCTTTTGCTTTCAAAAGAATGTAGATTGTATATAGTTTATGGAGTGAAATTTATTTATTTATTTATTTTTATGGTAAGTTCACAGTGTCAGATATGTTTAAGAAAATCATAAGGGAAACAGATTATTTATCACGGTTATTAGGTCTGTTTTGTTGTTGTTACATAAGCTTTTCAATGGCTCTTCTCAATCTTTGCTTTTCAGCAATCTCACAGAGTAGCTGAGAATAAAGTTTCAATGGACCTATACTGTGTAAATTTTATAAAAAGACCATTTATTACGTGTACTTTTTCCAAATTTAGAAGACTCTGAATTTAACACCTCCTACATAATTGTTGGGATAAAAATATTGCTAAATCGCAGGCTGCTAAGCTTACAAGCCATGCTGATTTAGTAAGTGCTGTTTCCTGTTTTCAGATTTTGTGAATGTAGTGCTTTTCAAGGTTCTAATACTGGAAGCAATTTTATTTACTCAAATATTTTAGAATGCTTTAACAACATATGTAAATGTCAAATGCACAGTTATCCCCAAAGATAGTTCTTTTACTTAGTATTTACTCTCTTGCCAAATGATTCATTTACCACACAAAATAAAACAATAAAATTTCTTAGCAACTCTAAACTGTGTTTTCATTTCCTACAAGTAACAGTTTTAATAAACCTGTTGCTTTAAAATCATCTAGGGTCTGGAAATAATAGTTATATTATTCCTGTATTGCTTGTATAGCAATTTTCTGAAGATAAAGATTTATAAAATGAAAAATGGCTCCCTTCTCTTTGATGCTGATAATATTACAGGATATCTTTCAATTGGAAAAGAATTAATGGAAAATTACATGCTACTGTTAAGAGCATGTCCCAAAATCTTAAGGAAAATTCATATCACTTGGGACTGGAGTGTTGGCAATGCTGTTAGTGTTGGAAGGGTATAAAATACAATTTTCTATTTGTGTATTTATTCAGAGGCTTTCTTGATTATAACTAGTTATGCATAGAATTAACTTTAGTATGACAGGGAGTTGAATCTCTAATAGGGTGGAGGAAGAGGATACTTGGTGTCATGATTGGCTCTAGTGGTGTGGAGTTAATCTCTAATTCTGAGTGTTGAGAGGTGGGGTATCAAGAGGTAATGCTTTATTAATTTAGGTATAGATTTTTTTTTATCTGGGGAATCATTCTAGGTAAAAGGCTGTTGGTTCCTTTCACTTTCTTGCACACAATTCCTATTACCCCTGCTGCTAGGGATGATCAACAGAGCTCTCTTAAGACACAGGCCACTTCCAGATGTGTAAGAAATAAAGATATGTTCTTCACAAATCACCTGAGGAGCCCCAGTAGTGTGAGCTGTTGTTATGTGAACCAATTTGAGAACAATTAACCTATCCTACACCTTAAATCTAACATTCTAAAACTTACTTCCAAGTAAGTTGGTTAAGTTGCTAATTTTTTTGTTAGTTTTTGAGACAGGAATTTTAGTGCAAGTTAGGCTAGATCTTACCAAGCTTTCATTGAAGTTAAGGCAGTTTTCCTGCCTCGGCCTACTTGGTAATAGGTAACTGAAGTGTTGCTGGCAGATGGGTTCTCAGAGGCATCTTAGCTGCTCAGTGGTATTATCAGTGTATTCATCCTTCTAATGACATGGCTTAACTGAAATTCTAGGACCACTCAGCAGAAGCAGCGCAGAAGTCATCCTAATTATGTTGCCTCCAAGAAGTTTTTTAAGTTAGAATGTAGGGATTTTTTGTTTTCGTACTGGAGATTAGGGGCCTCAATTATTCTTTTTAAACACTGTACCGTGCGCTATATACGGCCAACTTGAGCCTGTGGGATTTTAATTTTTTTTAGCGAGACTACTCCCATGTAACCAAAATATTTTAAGTATGATTTCTTAAAATACAGTTTTCCTTATTGATAACAGGCAAAAGTCATCTTAGATGAGACACAGATGAACTTTTTTGTGAATAGTTATGTCTACAAAACTTATAGATTGTGATAAAAATATTTATCATTTAGTGTGTATATATAATTTGTGGTCTATATTAAAACACAACTTGATTTGAGGATGGGGCTAGGTAACAATAGAGGTAAAAAATTACCAAAAACAAAATAAGTCTAATAATAGTATGAGAACGTGAGGCAGAAGTCTAACAGGTGACATAAAATTGCTGAAGTTTGAGTCACTAGTCTGAACTGCTGGCTCAGAAGTCACATACAGATATAATAATGTTTAACCTTAGTTAAACTGTGGGAAATAAGATAGGTGAGACAGTGGTCTGCCTTAGGAGGGTCAGCACAGTTTAAACTTTGTCTCTATTTGTATGTGATAGTTTAAAGCCTTCCCAGAGTCTAGTAGTGCATTAGTAAGTCACAGAGACCATGAGTACTGCACGATTGTGTCTTAAATAGATATATGCTTGTGCTCTGTGTATTTTTTTCAAGAGGGAAGAATGTGCTGTCACATCTCAGCCGAAAATATGATTATAACAGTGAGTAAAATAAAGATTGACCACAGAGTTGTTTTTCAGCTCTTTGGAGACATTATTGCTATCCTGTACTACTGTGCTGTTTGGAAAACAGTTTGTGTTTCTCTAAATTGAAAAAGGAAAAGCTAACATCTCAAAGGCAATTAGTGATTATTGAATAAATTTAGTATGTAAGCTGTGTTGGTTAGTTTTATGTCAACCTGGCACAAGCTAGAATTATTTGGGAAGAGGGAATCTCAATTTAGAAAATACTTCTATGTGATTGGCCTATGGGCAAATGTCAAGTATTTTCTTGATTAATGATTGATGTGGGAGGGCCCAGCCCACTGTGGTGTTAACACCGCTGGGCAGGAGGTCCTAGGGGTGTAAGTAGCAGGATAGGAAGCCATGGGAAGCAAGCGTGTAAGCAGCATTTTTCCATGGCCTCATGAAAAATGACATTATCAGTTTCTGCCTCTAGGATCTTGTGTTTAGTTCTTGCTCTTACTTCACTGAATGATGGATGACCAGCTGTAAAATAAAATAAACCCTTTCCACCCCAAGTTACTTTTGGCCATAGTGTATTGTCATAGGACAAGAAACCTAACTAAGACATGAGTGTTGCAAAGATGTCTACTTGGCCGATAGATGTGTATTTATTTCAAAGGACATTTTAAAGGATATCAATAAAAGGCCAAGTAAAGAGGTACATAGGTGTGACAAGGAAGGACTCAAGCTTAGGACCTTCCATCCCCATAATTTGAGTAAAGCTCCCTTGCAACATTTGAATATCTTCTTGTCTGTATGTCTAGAGCTCTCCAAATTCTCTCCTTTGGAAGTTGATGGAATCATTCTTATGTAAGCATGGCTGATGAAATCATGGGCTATGCCATGAGTGATCAGTTCGACTCAACTCACCCACCTTTAGAGTAGGGGCTGGGACGGAGAGCTCTAGTTCTCTAGTAACCACTAACTTGAATCTATCCAGGAGGCCTCAGTCACCATGCTTCTCATATGCCTACAAAAGGCAGTCTGTTTTCACTGCTGGGTTGCAAGGGTTTTATGAGCTACGTACCTGAAACCAAGTATTTTCTTCTTATATCACAGCGTAGCAGGTTGTATTCATAAAACATGAACTCCTAATCCTCACACAGCTACCTCCCAAGACTGGGATTTCAGAGTTTCATGGCTCCATTATGCCTGGTTTAACTTATGCATTTTCTGTTCCATTAACCAGTTATCTCTTTGTCCTCAGTGTTTTGAGTCAAATGAGCTTATCAAAGTTCATTGCAAAGATGACTTTGGGATTAGATGATATAGTACCATAGCATCTTATATTCTTTGCCTTGTTCATTTGTTTCCCTGCGATTTTGGCCTGACTGTGTTATCAACCATTTGATGTGTTTATGATTTAAGCCTTATTTTTGAGTGAAAATGTTTGCTACACCCATACTGGATGTAGCTTAAGCATAGCCCTCAAAGCACACCCCCACAGTGACACACTTCCTCCAACAAAGCCACACCTCCTGCTAGTGTCATTCCCTGTGGGGGCCATTTTTCTTTCAAACCATCACATACCTATACTTTAAACAAAGGATTACTATCTGGAAGATACCTACAGCTGCAAAAGTTAAACTCTTCAAACACAAAACTGCCTATTAAGAAATAGGACAATTCTCAAAAAGGAGAGGGGCAAGAAAGAAAGGTGGACAGACAGGCAATATGGTCAGTCAGTGTCTTAGCTAGGGTTTCTGTTGTTGCAATGAAACACCATGATAAAAAAAAAAAAAGGGCGTATTTGGCTTACACTTCCATATCACTGTTCATCATCAAAGGAAGTCAGGACAGGATCTCAAACAGGGCAAGAACTTAAAGACAGGAGCTGGTGCAGAGGCCACAGAGGGGTGTTGCTTACTGGCTTGCTCTTCATTTCTTGTTCAGCCTGTTTTCTTGAATAATCCAGGACCACCAGCCCAGGAATGGCACCACCTACATTCTGATAACTGTCCTGAAGATGCCCCTTAGTCAAAAAATCTCTCATCTTCTCTGGTCTTCTGGTAAGCTCTAACCTTACTAGCATTCTGCTGAACATAACCTGTTTTTCAATGCCTATGCCGGTGACTACGTCAGCCAAAGCGAAGTCTCCCAAGGCAGAGGTCCTTTCCACTCACTTTTCTATCCTTGGTGGCCCTAACTCCTTGCACTCTTTAGAGTAGAATCTCAAGGAGCAGTTGCCTTTTTGACTACTCTGAACCGTGGTATCATTGTTCTCTATTTTCCGTTTTTCCTCTCAGGCTCAGTGAAGATGGTAGGTTGTTCTTGATCCCTTGTAAACCCAAGACCAGCATATGAAGTGACTTGGCCTGCGGCAGTTTTGAACCTATGGTTTATCTTACCGGTGGTCAGAAAGCCAGCTGTCACACCTCCCCCATCCCTGGGATAGCTCTCTTCTATCCTGCAGATAATGTGGAGTTTTGAATGGAGGTACTCATTCATCTGAGTGTTCTCAGATGCTCTATCTTGATCTTACTCCTGCTCTGCCCGCCTGGCAGTTCATCTGTTTATAACTCTGATGGCAGTCTTACTGTATTTGCGGTTTCTCTCTGCCCTGGATGTCACTTTTCTCCACTCTTCTGTGTCCTCCAAAGGCTGACTTGTCTTCATTCCTTGGGTGTCGGTCAGTGTCGCCCTTATTACAAAGCCCTCCTGCCAAAGTGAGCAGCCTTTTCATGCCCTTGTCTTGGTACCCCATCTTAACTGTTGCTTTATAATTTGATCATTCCCATGTCTGCTTCTTCTAGGAGAAAGTGAGACTCTTAGGGCAGGAATCCTCCCTTTGTCTTAAATATCCACATTGACTGGCATAGTATCTGTGTTGTAGTGAGGTGGAAAATAAGTATTTTTTTGATGGATAATCACATCTTTGGGTTGACAGCCTTAACATAGATTATATTTTCTCTAAGCCACAAAACCTTGAAAAATTAGGCTTCAATTAAAAAAAAATCACGTTTTATTTTTTAACTGTTAGACAAAACAATGAATTGTTGATTTTCTTTAGGCAATATTTTACTAAGCATTAGGTGGCAGTAGTGTGTTAGACTTGACTTTACCTTTGGATGTTTTTCCTTACGCTTTCATAATATTAATGTGGTATAAAATTATAAAGGACATCTTTGTAGTACTATCATACATAACGTTTTGTAATATAATCTTATCTGAAGCAAGTAAATTTCATAGAAATGAAGAAAGCAAGACACAGCCATGTTAATCGGTGAGGATCCCTCCCTAACCTGCACTCATGCTGATTAGAGAATCACTCCTACAGAGTCTTAGCAGCTCTTCCCCCCTACTGTTTGATGGCTGCCTTGTGATAACTGTGGTTGCAATAATGAAGCCCAGACGGGATCTCGGAGGGTATGTCCTAAGAAGCTTCAAGTGCTCTAGTTGTTCTCATTGGTCTCTATCCAAATTATGATCACCTGTCTTGTTTACTGAGTTTCATTTTTAAGCGTATTTCTCTCATTGAGTGAAAAGGATTAAGTATGGTCACAAGCACACAAGTCTTAATGTGTGTTTAATTCCACAACAAGTTTGAATATATGTGTATTAAAATGCCAATGCTTATTATATATATTTCATTTTCATGATAGCTCTTGAAGGCCTGTAAATAATCAGAATCTGGTTATAATCTGATTAAATAGTCAGAAATTATATTTAAGGACACTGTACATTTTAGTTCCACAAAAACATTTCTGCAAAGAAATAGAAAGGTGTTTAGAGCTGAATCAAACGAGGAAGGCAGAATCCGTTTGCCACATTTCTCTTCTTTACTTTTCTCTCTCAAGGGTGAAGCACTTGGGGGAATTCAAGCCAGTGTGCTCATTTCACTAATATGGCAGAATGATGAGTTAATAAAAGAAGAGCAGGAGAGCGCTGACAGAGCACGCCACCTAATTAGTACCAAATGCCTTGGTGGCCACTAAGAGCTGCAGGTTGCTATAGGAGAACCGCACTGGGAGGGAGGTGTCACTGTCTGAATGACACCACTCTTACCCCTCTCTACTTTGCAGGGATGGCTTTATCTTGCTGATAGTTGTTCAAGTCCTTAATTATACAAAAACTGAAATAAAAGTCTTTCCCAAATCCAGAGAGCAGGTGGAGTCAGCAGTGTTCTGGTGATGGTCACTGGCGGAGACTGGAGGTCAAGGTTTTCTTTAGACTTTAAATATGACTGTTCAAAGTGTAGTGCAGAGGTTAGCCCTTCTACTTCTGGGTTTTCCCTTGTTGTGAATTTAGTTCCTCCAACCCCACCTCATCATGCTTATTTTGAAAAACATTCACACCACAAATGTTGCAAGCTTTATTCTTCAGCTCTGCCCTCTTTTTTTCCTGACATACCCGTTTTCTCTTTAAATCCTCTTACCCAGCTCTCCCTTTCTTTAAAAGCCACTTTCTCTTCCCCTTCCTCTATCTGCTTTTCCTGCTTGCCCTACCCCCACTTCCTCTTAATCTCTCTTCTTTTGTCTTCCTCTTTTGCTCCTTGTTAGAGCAACAGTAACCAATCTCAAAAAGAGGCTCAGATTTGGCCCTCAATTTAGCTATTCATGTTGTCCTGATGTACTGCAAAAGTTCTGCCGTCTGTCAGGTAGACCAAGTAATGTCTTAAACATTCCTGGTGTTAATATGGCTTTATTGGAGGCTGATGCAGCAGAGGTTCTAGCAGCCAAGGGGATATAGATATACATCTGTGTTCATCTTATCTATCAGCGTGGCCAAGTTATCACATTGGAGCCTCACGCTAAGGCTCATTCTGTGGGCCCTGGGAGAATGGTAGATGTTAGATTCTATTAGAATTAAAAATGCTATTCTTAATAATCCTGTACAAATCACAAGTCTACTTTTTGGTTAATTAGCATATGTGTGCTTGCTAGTATGTGTGTATGTGTGTGTGTGTGTGTGTGTGTGTGTGTGTGTGTGTGTGTGTGTGTGTGTGTGTGAGGTGTGTGAGTTTCCCGTCCTGGGGAGGGCGCAGAGACAATGATGACACGACACAGGAATGAGAATGACTACCAATGAGCAGAGGGTTTCCTTTAGATATGATGAAGATGTTCTGAAGCTAATAGTGATAGTGCGCAGTTCTGTTCAACATCTTAGAACACAATGAATTGGATGACTTAAAAAGGTAAGCCATAGGTATGTGAATTGTATTTCAATAAACTAGGTCCACACTCTTAAGGCTTAGTGTCAGCAGAAAACGAGGAATAGGAGTTTATAGCTAGGCCTGGTGGTATGCTCCTATAATCCCAGCACTTAGAAGGTAGAAGCAAGAGGATTAGGAATTCAAAGTATGCTTGGACTACATGACAGCCTGTCTCAAAGATAAAAAATAAAAATCAAAGCAAATTCATACCTGATTTTTATAGTGATACTTTTAATTTTTATTATTACTGTGTGTACATCTTGTTTTTGAAACAGTATCTTGTCATATCATGTAACCTTGTCTTGAATTCATGATCCTCCCATCACAGCATCTCAGTAGCTGGGATCGTAGCCACCAAACCTATCAACTTTAATTATTTCTCCTAAGTGCACAAATGATAATAAGTTGGACCTTGCCCTGGAGCATTACTTGTAATCTAGCCACTTGACCACAAAGCAGTATTTCAAGTTCTTACTCATTTCAATAACACCACTTGATATTTTCTTAGTCAGCTTTTGCAAGTGAAAACATAAAGTCCTGTTTAAAATGTGTATTAATTATGTTACTAAATACACTTAATCCATTATCTTTCAAAAATGTGCAGAAAATATATCTACTTTGGGGAGGTTGAGATGAGAAGAATGTATTAGGAGAAAGGGGTGTTCTTGTCTTTTTTGTTTTACTAGATAAATTTTTTGTTTTCTCTTTAATGGTGCATTGCTAAGTTTTTGAGTAAATAGTTGTGATTCTGTGTGTTGGTTTACCCAAGAACAGCTCCACTCCCCCGACTAGTCTGTGATGGTAGTAGTTACTACCAATTATGGCAGAATAAGGGTAGTCCTTGACAGTTACGGCAGAATGACGGAGATGTGTAGTAGAAAAAGTGCTGGTTGTACCTCAAGAACAGACAATTCTGTACCCATTTCCGGCTCTCCCATCCACTTCCCAGCTTTAACTCTCCCCTAGGAGTGCGATGGAAGTATGTTGCACTGCAGAATGGCAGAAGGAAGCCCTAACCTTCTCATCTGTCTCTCACTAGGAGACAGCACTGTCTGCATACTCCTGGCAACCTTAAAGATCTTGTGAGGAGGCTCCTCAGATGTATGGCCTTCATCCTTTGGCCACATTTAATCCTTGTATTTTTAAAATTTTGCTTTTTTTTTGTGGAGTGACAAGTATAGTTGACAACATATAAGTGAGGTCTGGGAGACAAGCAGGTTTTCACCTTTTCAAACATGGGAGGAAGGGAGGCCTTAAAAACTAGCACTGCCCCCCACCCCCAACAGATGATCAGAACTATAGGCAGGTGGACTTTAAGGCCTATGGTCTCTTGGTCTGGAAGGTATTTGGGAGTTATTTCAAGGAAGACTAGAGGAAGAGTAAACGGCAAAGTGGATGAAAGGAGGTGTTAGGGCCTAGCATGGCTGTCTAGAGTGTGAAGGGGAAGAGCTAAGACGAATGGTTGTTTAGCTTTAACTTAGAGTGCCAAGCTATAATTTGTTTTTTTTTTCTCTTTCTCTTGTTTTGGGAAGAAAAAGATTAACGCTATAATGAGTACAAGGGTTTTAAAATTTATTTAAATAAAGATTTATTATAAAATTGCTGAAGATTAAGAATCTACTGTATTCATAGAGTTTTCTGGTCACTGCTAATGCTATGCTAATGCTTTAGTAAGGTGATGGTGAAGCAGTTGTTCTTTATGAGAACAATTGTTGGGGATGCAATTATGATTGACAGACCAGAGTTCCATTTACTCATGCAAATTGCCTTCCTCCTTCTCTTGGCCTTACTTTTTTATTTCTCAATGGATCCCCAAAGGGAGGAGCTTTTACTATTTTCAGTGATAAATACCTCAAAAATATTGTGATAATTAGACCTACTAAATAAAGAACTCTAATTAAAAAGGTCAAAATAAGCCCATTTAGCTCCACTCATTTAAAGTTTCTTAGTGGTAGTATATATTCTAATGCATTCAAAACGAGTATATAGTGTGATATTATGGGTTGTTGTCTCAGAAATTATTGGCAAAAATGAAAAATAGAAATCTGAGTGTCACCTATGCTGGACAGTTTTATATCAACTTGACATAAGCTAAAGTCATCTGAGAGGACGGAACCTCAATTAAGAAAATGCTTCTATAAGATTGGGCTATAAGGGATTTTTTTTATTAGTGATTAATAGGGGAGGCCCCATTCCACTGTGGGTGGTACCATCCTTGGGCTGATGGTCCTGGGTTCTATAAGAAAGCAGGCTAAGCAAGTCATGTGGAGCAAGCCAGTAAGCAGCACCCCTCCTCCTTCTCCTCCTCCATAGCCTCCGTACCAGCTCCTGCCTCTAGTTTCTTGCCCTGCTTCAGTGCCTGTCCTGACTTCCTTTGGTGATGAATGATAATATGGAAGTATAAGCCAAATAAGCCTTTTCCTCCCCAACTTGCTTTGGTCATGATGTTTCATCATAGCAATAGTTACCCTAATTAGGTAGTACATCACCCAACTCTTTTTTCTCCAAGATGAATATAGTATATGATTGATATGACATGAGTACAGTGTGGCCAAGGCCAGAGTATGACCACTGTTGAGTCCCATGGTGTGGCCATTGGGTGAAGTACTGTCTCTTACCATGACTTTTCATACTCTCAGCTACTTGGAGGAACATAGTAATTATTTGATCACTAAGGAACAGACACAAAAGAGCAAAGCTGATTTAAACTAAATGCATCCCATATGAAGTGCTAACTAAATCAGCAAATTTAAAATTTAGAGCTTTTGTGGGAAGTATTACACATACAACTTAAATTTATAATTATTTAGTTATGCAAATTATTTATTTTAGCAAAGAGATACTGTATGGATCTCTACCCAGACAGCAGCCAATAGAAAGGGCCATTTGAAATTAATACCCACTGTTATTTATATTAAATGCATTATTAAAATATCTTGAAATTCCTAGGCTTTTCATAGTATATTATTCCTCATTATATTCCTGTGCAGTTGAAAATGTTTGTCCCAGTAGATACTATTGCAGTATTGAGTAGCTGCAGCCCATGGTGCATTATGTTATCCGTCTTTAACACTGGTAAGAAAAATCAACAGGTTAAAATACCATCAGCAGAATATAGTGGAGTTCAATAGCATCTTCAACAGCGGAGTGAGTTGGTATAAACAATATAATAAAGAGGTTGGCATGTATAATTGACAAACAAAAGTTTCAAATATCAAAAACTTCCTACCTTGCAATCACGATGTGATGTTCATTATGGCATCCTAAGTTAATATAGTTGGAGGTCACTTGTTCAACATTTGTTGGTCTTTAAAAAAATTTATACATTCTTAGCAGGATGTGATTGTCACAAAACTTTTAATAACAGTACCAATTTGATGACTTGTCCTTAAGTTCTGTGTTTTAAGCAGTAGAGACTGACATTGCTCTTCTCTGTGCTCACAGCCTGGGGAGTGTGCTGTGAGTCTGGAGTTCTCTGAAGGTCTGTGATGGACCCCAAAAAGTGTTATTTCTCCCAAGCTCTCAGACCTGAGATCAATTCTACAGATCTGAGGCAACATTCTCATCAGCACTGGGGTGACATTGTGACGTCACTCTTGACTTAGGGATTGAGAAAGTACTTAGACTTCGTATGTGGAGAGAATCTAAGTTCAGAACAAAATATTCCATATTCAACAACACTTTGCCATAGACTAATAGGAATGGAGATTTCATGCTAAAGTGTTAATTATCAGTCAGGAAACAAACAGCGAACCCTTCTGGTATAAGTTACATTACTCTTTGTCATCTTTTGTAGTATATTGAAGGATTCTCTATGTGTATATCAAACCAGTTTCCTATTTGTGCTAATGTTTCCTATCCTAAGGTGGCACAGGGATTGAACAATATAAGTTCTTTCTGCAATTGAAAATTTCCCCCCAAATGTGAGAAAATTATTGGAAAGTCATTGCTGTCATGCAGTTGAGAAGAGTAAAATAAGCTGTTGAGTGAGACTTTGGAAGCAAAGAAGCAGGTGTGGGGCTGAGGACTGTGATCTCAGGACTTTGCTTGCTCAAGGAGAAGGATTGCTAGGTATCCGGCCAGCCTGAACTATGTGGTGAGCTGAGTTCCAGGGCAGCCTTAGCTACATTATAAGCCCTTGTCTCAAGGAAGTTTTTCTCAAAGGATCAAAAAGATGGTACTTTTACTGTTGTACCGTTGTGATATATAATATGCTTTAACTTTCTATTAAGTAACACTTAAAAATAATTATGTGGAGAGGTAGCCCTGAGTGTGTGAAGGCCTGAGTAAATTTATGGATACAGGCACAGCCTTGTCAAGGAACTTAACCTCAGACCCACAGAGAATGGTGGAGCCTCCCCCTGTCTCCACGATAAGGCTCAAAGGGATAGCAAATCCCTCCTCTGCTCCAAGTGCAGTGTTGACAGTGTGTGCAGAAAATGCCCACTGTTGCTGTCTTCCTCTGGGTGTCTACAGCCTGAAGACTCCCCCACTTACAGAGACTGCTTCTGAGAGTAGCCAGACCATCTTCCTGATCCCGCTGATACCAAACCCTACCTCCTTGTTATCTAATGTAATGACCCCTCATTGCTCAGCTGTGTGTACTAAAGCCCGCCTCCCTGGTTTACTCAATATACTAAATACACTGAACTTCCCAGCTGCTGCGTTTTCTCCATCGAGAGCCCTGTCCAGCCAATCTCAGCTTTTTGTACGTGTGTCCTTCTGTCTTTTCTTCATTCCTGTGGTCCCCAGGGAAGTCAAGGCCCCATGGCTTTGCATGTTCAAAGCATGTTTATATGCTTATTTTGTACTTGGCTGTGTGTGTGTGTTCCAGTGCTTACTGGAATTAGCACATGCACTCAAAAGTAAAACTATTCTATAAACTATTTGTAATTCAAACTTTTTCACTAATTTTAATGTATACTAGACTTTTCATTAATATTTTGTGATTTTCTTGTACTTTTCTATTTGTATTTACTGTTTTATTTTTTGCTTTGTGATGCTGACCCCAGGCTGGCTTGGAACTCACTGTGTAGACCAAGCTGGCCTTAAACTTCCAGCTAACCTCTTTCTTTATCCTTCTTTGTGCTGGGATTACAGGTTTGTTCCACCACATCTAGCCATTTTTCTCTTTTTTAATAACAGAAGAATTTTCTCACCTTTTTTCCCATCTTACAGAGATTTGCTAAATTCTCTCTTTAGAATTCAGACATTTCTGAAAAAAAATTTCTTGATACAAAGCGTATTCAATGAAAAACTGAACAGCTCTCACGTGTTTGTTTGGCCAGTTTCACTGCTGTAACTAGCACTCCAAAACCCATAGGACATCTTCATTCTGCCCCTTTCCTCAATTCCTACCGCCCATGTCTATCTAGGAACTTTATTTTTTGTCACCATGGAACATATTTGTCAAAATTTTTATTTCATATGAGTTTAATTCTATAGCATGTGCTATATATATTTGAATGTGCTCCTCTTACTCAAAAATGCATTATATGTTCATTTTGTGTTTCTAAATATATCTTAGCTTTTAATTTTATTCTTTTATAAGGATTAAGAACATTTATGAATCCATACTGTCTTTGGTAGGCATGCATGGGTTCTGGTTCTTTTATACTTTTATTAATAAGATAATACATTTGTTTCTGAGCCTTCTGGTAAATATATGTTTTTATATATTATTTATCTTGGGTAAAAACATCTGAGAGTGGAATTGCTTGACTCTGAGATAAATGGTAATTCAACTGCCCCGCTGTCCCCTTCAGCAGCACACCCATGACTTCCACTCTCCTGTGTCTCTTCTTTGGTATATTCTGCACACAAGCCTTGACACATGAATACTCTGTATTTCCCTCTAGTCTTCCTTATTCATTTTCTTAGTGATGTTTTTGATGAGTTGAAAGTTCAGCTTATTAGTTTTGTGCCATGGGGACCTGTTGTCAGCAGTTTTTGTCCTGCCCGATTCCCGTAATCATTAAGTCCCAAAGAAATCACACAGAGGTCCAAATTAACTATAAACTGATTGGTCCATTAGCTCAGGCTTCTTATTAACTCTTATAACTTATATTAGCCCATTATTCTTGTCTATGTTAGCCATGTGGCTTGGTACCTTATTCACATGGCTTGGTACCTTATTCAGCAAGGCAGTCACATCTTGCTCCTTCTGTGGCTGGGTCAGGACTGCAGGCTTCCTTCGTCCCAGAATTCTCCTGTTCTCATTGACCCACCTCTACTTCCTGTCTGGTTGTCCTGCCTATACTTCCTGTCTGGCTACGGGCCAATCAGTGTTTATTTAAAGCATGATTGACAGTATACAGACCATTGCCCCACACCACTTACCAAGCACTCTCCACCTCTGAGCTACATCCTCACTTTTTTTTTTCCACTAAAGGGTCTCTCTATGAAGTCTGTGTTGGCCTGTGGCTTGTGATTCTCTGCCTTTTGCCTGCATTGGACTAGAATCACCTGGCTCTGTGTTTTATGTTTATGTCTCTGATTCGTCCTGAACTTTTGTGTTAAGAACAAGATATTCACTGAAGCTGTGTTTTCCATGTGGATATCTATTCATTTAAGAGCTGTTTGATGTATAAAAACAGCTACAGTTTGGATCTGGAATGACCCTGGGAGGTGCACATGTTGATGCCTGGTGCCAGGATGTGCTCTTGGGTAATGGTAGAACCTTTAGGAGGTTGTACTTATTTGAAAAGTTAGTGCATGCCCCTGAAGGGAATATTGGAATGCTCACCCATTGCCTTTTGACCACCAAAAGCCTCACTTGCCACATGGTCAGGCTGTGATATAATCTGCTACTGCAGGCCCAAAGCAATAGGTGCAACTGATCATGGACTGCAATGTAGTAAGAGGAGGATGCTGGCTGTGTACCCAGCACCTGAGTGGAGTGAGGCCGTTTTGTTCCCTGTCCCTGGCTCCTGGCTGTGGCCGCCAGTTTGTTCCCAAAATAACCACAAGAAAACTGTATTCATTTAAACTCTTCCTGGCCCATTATCACTAGCCTCTTTTGGGTTAACCTTTACATCTGATTCAGCCCATTCCTAAAAGTCTGTGTGTCACCACGAGGTGGTGGCTTACCAGACGATTCTAAGGAACGTCCATCTCGGGTGGGAGAATCATGGCGTCTGGCACACTTCCTTATCTCCAGCCTTCTGTTCTGTCTACTCCACCCACCTAAGGGCTGTGTCCTATTCTATAGGCCAAGGCAGCTTCTTTATTAACCAACGAAAGCAAAGAAACACAGAAGAACCCTCCTATTACCACTGCAATCTCTAAAACTGAGAGCTAAAACAAAACTTTCCTCTGTATAAGTTGATTTATCTCAGATGCTTGTTACAGTAACAGAATGCTGACCAAAATACTTGCCTTTCCTCACTGCATTGCACACCTTTGCAGAGTCAGTTGACCATATGTATGATTATTTCTAGACTCTTTATTCTGTTCCACCAATCTCTTGTACCTTTCAGTTTGGAGCAGCCAGGAGTTAGTTACTGTTTTTGTAGAATTTTCTCCATCACATTGGTGCATGATTAGGCCAATCAAATAGGCTTCATGTAATGGTCTCTTAGCAATTACCTGGCTTTTAATCTTCACTGCTCTTCCTCTAAAAGCTTCCAGTGGCATCGCTAGGGCATTATTTAATACTCAAAACATGCTGAAATTAAATGTTTCCTCATGTAAACTTCTAAAAATTTCTTTTTGGTTTTTCAAGTGGGGTCTTACTATCTAGTCCAGTCTAGTTTTGAATTCACCATGCATTTCAAGGTGGCCTTGGTCATCCTGGAACTCACTCTGTAGACCAGCTGCCCTGAAGCTCACAGAGATCTGCCTGCTTTGCCTACCAAGTGCTTGGATTAAAGGCTTACACCATGACCACCAGCAAGACTTCTTTCTTTCCCACAGTTGTTTTAGCAGTAGGTTTAGGTATCTGACTGCTAATAACTGATGAATTTGGCATAAAGAGAAAAGTTTGCTAAAGCAGAAACTTAGTTCTCCTTGTTTGCCCTTGTTTCCCTTAGTTGCTCCTTGATTACGAGTTCTTCTGTTTAACCAAATAGCAGAATCTCTTTGGCTTACTGATAAGGATCAGCAGCAGTATGGGCCAGGATACCATGATAACACATCCATTGTTAAAGTCAGAGTTTAAAAATATTAAACTTACATACCTCCTGAATTCAATGGGAGGGAATTAAAGCTATCTAGCCTCATGTCAGCATGATGTGCTATGCAAATTTAAATTTGGCAACTTGAATGAAAAGTGAGGGTACATGTAAGATCTTGTGCCCTTTTGATGTTAGGAAGTCAGAGAAAGAATCTGTTAGTGCCATTATTTGATGAGCTGTCTATATCCATACATCATGAAATATAGGCATAGCTATTTGCCTGTTTTATGAAATGAGTTGAAAAAGAAAACAAGACAATTACTAGGTTTATCTTTGAAATTTAAATGTGTTCTATAGTATGTTTGATAAAACTTAATAATTACTAGTTGAAAGATTTTTAAATAGTGCTGTCTAATGGTTTCTTATTTACTTGGGAATGAAAAAGTTACCCATCTGAGCATTTGCATTGTCATATTATTTTAAGTGAAATGTCATAAATGTAATCTTTCTTCATTTTTTTGCTAAGAGACTTGTTAAATATCAAAGAGACAAGAAAACTAAAGAGAAAAGAAGGGGAAAAGTAGGGTAAGTGAGGTTCCCAGCAACCCACATCTCTAGCATTTCCCCAGTTATGAGTGGGGCATAACTTTCTGGTTTTGACTGAATACTATATATATTAAAATCATTGCTAAAAATTTCTTAGAGTTAGAAAGCTTGTGAGAAAGATATTTAATGAACATTTAGGAATGTTTTATCAAGTTCCTTACAAATGTGGCCTGGAAACTATGAAAACTTCAGGGCTGAGAAGAACATGAAAAGTCTTGTTTCTATAGTTCGTTGTGTTTTAAGTTATAGTTGTATAATTTCATATTAAAAGTATCCTTGTTCATTTTGAACTTTTATTTACATTGAAATCCATTATATAAGGAAGTCTTCATCTGTGTGGTTTGTGCTCCTCCTTTCTGAGGTCCTGCTGCTCTGCACGTACCAATTTGTTTGTGTGAGTCACCTTCTGTAGGTAAATTGTCTATGAGACCAGTGATTCCATGAGCACATTATCTAGAGAATGCTGTCTTTGCACATTGTGACAGATGATGTCACTGGTGGATCTGCAGCCACTGCAGTGGTCTAATTCACCTGGCAGTTGTCTCCTGTCCCCAACACTGTTGTCTCATTGCCTTGGCAGCTCAGTTTCCATCTTTTCACTATCTTCTTAACTAAAGCTCAGGTTTATGATTGTTTTGCTTGTTTGTTTGTTTTAAACCTACCCCACTCAACCCTATTAACTGCCCCTATTTTTGATTGGCAGTATCATCCAGATAAACAAAGTGCAGATACGCCAGCAGGAACCATGGAGGAATGTATGCAGAAGTTCATTGAAATTGATCAAGCATGGAAAATTCTAGGGAATGAAGAAACCAAAAAAATGTATGACCTGCAGCGGCATGGTAGGTACTTGTGGTGCAGAGACAAAGCCATGGACAGCTCTTGGAAGCACAGTGTGCAAGCCACACCTGCGGAACATTTCCCAGCATTTGCATCAAGTTATTGCTCCTCACCCCATCATTGTTTTTAATTCTGTTCTGTTCTTAGTAGTGATTATTGTGTCTATTGAGAAGTTAACAAATCTACTCAAGTGTAGGTGCTTTCTGTAAACTACTATAAATGCCCAATTTACACCCCAAATTAATATGCATTATATACTTAAAGCTACTTGTTACTAAACTAGTTATGTATGCATTACAATCTTAAGTGCGGTATTTGGAAGACGATATCCTGAAGCTGTGATCATTTGCAGGAAGCTGTTACTCAGGTTAGGTCCTAGTTACTCGCTGCCTGTGCCCTTTGTTTTAAGGTAGGTTTCATGATGAGTTACTCTTTATGAGAGTGCTGTCAATGGTGCCTTACGAATGAACATTGCTTAAATAATTTTAAAGGTCATTTCTTTTTTTTGCCTTGTGAAAATAGCTCTTTACAACAGTGACAAGCTGTTGGGAGAAAGAAAGGAGAATGTAGGTCAGGTTTGTCACACATGAACTGTCTTACACGAAGTGATAGGCTGTCTTTCAGCACTGGCCTTGGGACAGGAGTTCCTCAGCCTTATATCTGGACTTTCAATAAGCACCATACATGCTAATGTGGTGAGCAAATCATGGGGCACACTATCCACCTCACCAAATAAATTTTAAGGCTTCTGCTACTAAGATCATGACAAGTTGATTTGAGAAGCAAGTCTTTATTTCTAAATGTAACATTATAGGATACAGCCAGTATTTGTAGAAATCCATAGTATCAGAGGAAGCACTGATACTATGCACCACTGAAAATATATATTTCTTTTTCAGTTTGTCATACCCTTGTGATATTTTATTTTTCTCATCTCTGTTTTTTTAAACAAGGTCTTTCTTTGTAGCCTAGGCTGCTCTCAAACTCACCATATACCCAGGCTGGACTTAGACTTGCAGTGATTCTCCTGACTGCTTCCTGAGTAGTGGGACTACAGGCATGTGCCACCATGCCTGTTCTAGCCTTTGTTTGTAATACTGTTTAGTTTTACTACTAATCCTATCTGGGCACTTTCTACTTTTTAAAAGACCAGTGTTATGATTTTTTTTGTTTTTGTTTTTGTTTTTTACTATAAGATCCGGGTGAATTTTCCTTTTTAAGGGATTTGTATTGCTTTTCAAATGTGACTTAAATATCTGGTCTTCTATTTGGTATATATATATTTCTTCAATAAAATTTTATTTCTGGTAGAAAGAATGTAGAGGTACCTTCATTTGAGAACAAACTCTAACCATAGGTTCATCCTTATAAACAGGGTTCACCTGGTAAGTTCCTATGACTGTGTTGAAGCGAATGCATTTAAGTATGACATAATACTGGGTGTGAGCTGTCCAGCCTCATAAAATCACAGAACTCTGTTGGTAATGAGTTCTGATGTTTTTATCAGTCCTTACTAATGTGGGATACAGTTTGCTTAAGAAGAATTCACACAAAACTCTACTCTAAGGACAGGGACTGGAGGGATGACTCAGGAGTTGAGAGCACTGCCTGCTCTTCCAGAGGACCTGGGTTCAATTCTCAGCACCCATATAGAAGCTCATAACTATCTATAACTCCAGTCCCATGGGATCCAATGGTCACTTCTGGCCTCTGTGGGCACTAGGCATGCATGTGGTGTGTGCGCACGCACACATACACACACACACATACACACACGTAGGCAAAATTTCATATGTGTGAAATAGAGCATGTAGGACATGTATGTGTAGTGTCTGCAGTTTTACCACTTGAGCCTGTGTACCATAAAGATTATGTGAGTGAAATTGGCTGAAGATCTACTTTCCAAAGGGTAAGAGAAGAACAAAAATTATGAAGTATGGTCTTTTTCTGTGGCATGCCGTAGGATAAACTCAAAAATAGAAAGAACTAGGACAGTGATTTAAAATCAGTTCAGAATTGCATGAAGACATTATAAGTATAAATACTTGGTAGAGCCTAAGAAGTTCCTAGGATTATGCATTTTTTTGAGCTTTGAGTATGCAGTTTTAAGCTTTTAGTAACTTAGCTTTTATAGCCTACAGTATCATTGGGGGATTTTGTAGGTAATTGATAAGGTCATAATACAGTTGAAAAAATTATGATTCAGATTAAATAGTCCTGAATTTATATGTCTGTTTGCTTTGCCATTTCTTCAGGTGAGTGATTACTAAATGTAGCTGTTTTAAGACAGTAGATGTGCAGCTTTTAATGACGTCTGAGTACCTCAGATGTAACACAAGTATGTTCTTCATCAGAGGTCCTGGACATGAATGCTGTATTCCAATTTTAAATGGCCACTGGCCTACTGTTGAGAGCATTCATATCTAAGTGTGACTGGCTATATTTAAACCTTTTATTCCATAGCTGCCTTTCAAAACTCTTGTGATAAACCTGGTTTGAATATTGATACTAATTTCTTTTTACTCATGAATATGTAGCTTTTCAAAAATAAATGAAATGGACTCAAATCTCTAACAGGATTTAGATTTGATAGAAGGAAAACCTTTGAGGGTACTAATTTGATCTCTATAAGATAGTAAAAGGGAGAATTGTTAAAACCAGGTCAGAGCACTCAGTTTTTCTGGGTCACGCCTGGGGACATGGAAATAGCTTTGGTTGAACAGAGCTCTTTACATGTGGTGATGGCTATTGTAAACTTCCTTTCTGCAGTGTTAAGTGTATTTATTGCCTACCTGCCATTGACTTGCAGTGTATGTTTAACCTGTCCTTGCTCCATTGACTGATGATCAATGCTCTTCCATAACTCCCAGCTCAGATTGGTACTCTATTTTAAGAAGAATCTCATCAGTATTGCCACAGCCATAGCTATATTCAGAAGCTGATTTAAAGGACCCTTTGCATCCATATTGTTTACTTCTCAAAGGAAACTACTGAGTGGGTTATTTCTAATGAAGAAAATGTGACAGTAGGGAAGAAAGCCTTAAGTAAAACATTTCCTCTCCTTTCTGTGTCTTTATTCTTGGCATTCTGAAAGTGATGGTAACTAGTAAAATTAACCAATTAGTTCCCGTTGGCATATATACCATGTTGTTGATAAAGATGGCTCTAAAGCTGCTTGCAGAATCCCCTGGAAAGATCTAAGAGCAGACTTTGCACACTTGGAGAAAGAACTCTTTCAAGATGTGTAAAATGTTCACATAAACAATGCTATCAAAAAGATTTTGCTGTCTTTATAAGTCTTACTGGGGGAGTTTTCTCATGTATTAAACACATCAGAATAAACAACAGAAGTTGATCAGATGAAGTAATACTTAAAAAATAAAAGTGAGTTGTGTTTGGAATCCCTGTTGATACCATATTGTTGGATCCAGAGGTTTATGCAAAGATGGGGACAGACCACCAAAGTCTAATAAACCAGAAGCAAACTTTATTCCACAAACCATATTCCAGGAAAACCAGAAGCAAACTTAAAAACAAAACAAAACAAAAACAAACAAACAACAAAAAAAATACCACAGGGCATAGAAGATTATCAGCTAGCTGAGACTACAGCCAGAGATGGTGTTTGTTAGGCTGTGGCAAATTTCTGAACCCATCTTTTTATAGCAGGGGCACCAAGCATTAGGTCTGAACAAAGGAATTTTTACAATCTTAAGGTAAAACTCAGATACAGATTGCCTTACTTTACAATCTCCATTAACAGAGTTTTTTAGTTAAACTAGTGTTTGCTCTTAAATCTATTGTCTTCCTTGGTACTTCCAGGCAGTATTTACTGAAGCCCTGTGCTCTCCCCTTGGATGCTGCCAGTTTCACATAGCAGGGATAATGCATAACCCAGAGTTCATATATCTATTTCCTAAAAGTTAAATCAGCTCATATCCGTAGGCTAGCTCTCAGTTTGTAGAGAGATGTTTTGGCCTTGTAAATAGAGCTATGGGTTGTAAAGCGAAATAACCCACTGTTAATAGTTAATTTCCAAGCTGCCAAGAAAGCTGCTGACAGTCTGTTCTCATTCTTCTAGACTTACAACTTTATATTTCTTTATTTTTACATTCTTATTTTTGGAGTCTCCATTTTATATTTTTATTCTTGGACCCTTCAGTATTAGAGTACTTCTTGTTCTGTGAATGTGGGTGACTGTTTTGGTAGTGGTGTACCTTCATTCTGCCAAGTGCACAAGCACCTAGATGCCTAAGCAACCTGGCTGGAGGGGTTTGGCAGAACATACACTAAGATGCTGCTCTTTGCTAGATATAGCAAGTTGTTTCTGATGTTTTATTATATATTTCACTTCATTTCTTTATTAGGATGAATATTTGAAATTGGAAGATAAGGAAATAAATCTTGTACCAATGAGGAATGAATCATTAAGCTCCACAGATATTCATGTATTCAATCACTAAATCTCAAGTGTAAACTTGGAATTTTCTCTGAAAAAAGCCTTTATGTTTAAGATGGTTCATAAGAAAGGGGGAAATGTGCTCTTAAATGTAAATAATATAAATTTGGATTGCTAGTACTAGTAACTTGAGGCCAGTAGATAACTGTGTAAATTATGTCCTGAAGCTGACCCTTATAAAAGACGTAAGTTAGTCAGATTAGCAGTTCAGTTTGATTTTAGGAATTTCAAAATTGACCGTAAAAATTTGCTTCAGGTAAGAACCTGTAGATAAGCATCGAGAGGTTTGTTTTTTTGCTGACTGTTTCTGGGAAAATAAGTATGTGAAGTGATGCAGAAAATCCATCTGGACAGCTGGGCCCGGCCTCTTATGAGGGTAGGGAGCGCAGATGAACTGTCTATGAGGGTCCCTCCTCATCTCTTTGTTACTTAAAATAGTTTACTTTCACATGAATGCAAATAACTATTTTTATCATGAAAAGTATTTTAAGCTTATTTGTTACTAATGTTGTATTCAAAATTACTAACAAAATTAATTACAAATAATTTAAAAAGCCTATAGGCAAAAACATAGTTGTAATTATGGTGTGAATAAACACCTTTGGAGAGCCTGATTTAACAGGACTGATGTGAGGGCTTTAGGAGGGCTGACTTCCAACTTTAACTGCTCCCCCAAGTTCTGTTTGATTACTTGACCTAGCTGACGTTGGTGTGTCAAAACCAAGAGCAGCTAGTTGTCTTTCTTGTTTAGTTTCTTCCTTAGACTTGAGCTGGTCTTGCTCTGCTTACCACCAGCGGGTCCGGAAAGTCAGGTGGAATTTCTTCTTTGTATAGTGCTCCTTTTTCTGTGCATTTATTTCCTCCTCACAGTCTGGTAGTCCTTCTCACACTGTAGCTCTTGGCCTTGTCCCCTCCACAGCTGTGACATTCCATGTTGCTGTATTCTCCCACAGTCCTTGACATTTTAGTCAATACAGCTTTTGTTGTTTGCATTTAAGAATTTTTGCAATTTTTGTAATTACCCCAGAACAGCCTTTATCTGGAATTTAAATGGGACAGAAATTCCTTGGCTTCTCCCTGTCACTTTTCCCATCCCCATATGTTATGTATGTATATATGTTTCGATAATAAAAAATCAGTTTTAATGGGACTGGCAACTGTTATGAAACCAGATGTGGTCAAGAGTTGCTGCCTTGCTACACTGGAACTTGAAGCTTCCTCACTACCAGTGGACTGGGTTTTCCTTATTTTCTTGTGTTCTGATACAGAGTTCAGTGGTAAAATTATAAGATAATAACAGTTAAAATAGTTACTATTTTTACACACTGCAACTGTGGTAATTGCCTTTTAAATATTGTTTCAATACCCTTGTGAGGGCAATAGCATTATCTGTTTCCAGGGGCAGTCAAAACTTCTCCTGGCTAGCTAATTTCACCAGGGTCATATAGCTAGTGACAACAAGGGATTCCAAGACACTTTTTCTAGTCTTAGAGTATCTGGCTTCCAGGTTTTCTACAACTAGTGTATGGTCCACCATCCTTGCATCTAACTAGTCAGAGGTGAGGGGTTTTGATGATCTGGAGAAGAAACTGGGCCTATGTCTGTCGTTGTTGTATCCATTCCATGGTTAAGCACAGGAATTGAGCTTTAGTGTTTCATTTGCACTTACCTTATCCCTTCTTGCCCTCCCTCCCCTCACTTTGTGCCTGGGGTGCCCTTGAGCCCTTGTCTTTTGACTCAGCTGCCAGAGCACCAGAGTTAACAGGTGTGCACCCAGCCCAGGTGCATGTTTTGCAAAAACTCCACACTTAATTTCTTTTCTTTGGCGTGGAAAACATCGTAATTGTGACTTTAATTTCATCTTGAAAAAGATTATAGGCTTTATAATTTAACAAACAATTTTCAAGTTAATGTTGCCCATTTCTCAGCCCCTTATCAGAGACCAAGACTAGCAATATGACAACCAGGACAGATTCGTCTTCCTCTGTGGGAAATCTCATTTCTATAGTGAAATGCTTTTTAAAATGAGATGGTTTTAAAATCAAACAACTTGACTGGAGATAGAGAATGTGGAGCTAGGGCTAGAGGGAAACACTGGTGTTTGGTTCTCTGTATGTACATATACAAGTCTTAGAACTGAACAGTGTATTTAAGCCTTTGACAGTGCATCACCAGGAAAGTAGTAGAATAATTTCTCCATGAGAGCATTTGGAGGGTGTTGGCCCTTGGAATAAATGACATTGCCACACATGAATGGGACAGAGAGTCCTGTGGGTGCACTTGATCTCTTGGCCATTATTCAGTTGAGTGAGGCTTTTAAACACCTCAGACTAGTGAACAGTGAGCCCTCTCCTAGAGTTTCCGGTTGCTGCTGTTTTAAATTTTTACTTTACTGGTTTTTCTTTTCTTTCCTTTCCTTTTTTTTCTTTTTTTTTTTAATATATATATTTAAAAAATATTGTAGGTTCGGTTAGAAACTTTTGTGGGATTAGAAGTGTAATTATTTGGATATTAAAGGGTTGCTTTAGAAATTTGACTATCATTAGGAAGAAGGTTTTAAAGACTGGAATTCCATTGTCTTAGAAGAAGTAAGAAATATTTATTGATTCCCAAATGGGGCTGAAGAAACTTTCCCTCTTTAGAAGGCTGTGAATGACTCAGCGAGAGCTCTGGTGAGCTTGGCTGAACCGAGCTGCTAATAGTTATTTAATGTTATTCGTCAGTGTGAATGAATCGCTGTAGATTTTCCTTTTAATCTCTTTGAATTGCGGGCTCATAAACCTCTCTGAGGAGCCCTGCCAGTGTTGTCTTAGATCCCACTGTTGAGACAATGGAGCCACAGAATTCTTTCACTTCTTGTTGTCAGACAAACCCAATAGAATGCCAGGTCAGAAGGGCCCATACTTCTAAAGACTGAAAGATTCTTTTTCAAGTAACCACATAAATTATGTGATTTTATCATTATATTCCTTAGGAACTCCACTCTAACTATAATGCCCTGCTTTTGATACATAAAAGTAAAATTGGAAGGCGGGGGGGTTGGGATTGTCTTGTCTCATTTGGCTAAGCTTGTCGGTATGACAGTGTGAACAGACCTTAATATTACTAGATAATCAAAAGAGTTGAACCCATTTTCTAATAAAGAATCAAATTGTGCAGTCACTGCACTCAAGATAGAGTAAGCACACCAAAGCCAGCAGTGTGTTCTTATAAGTGGCTGTGGGTTGTTTTGTCCTTTTGGGGTTTTGTTTCTTTCCTCTGTTTTTGTTGTTTTATGTTTCATTTTTTTTTTCAGATAGTTATTGCCATTATGTAGGGAAAAAAAGGATTCAATTTTAAAATCTTGGATTTAAAGTCTGTTTCTTTTCTCAATGTTAGTAGTGTCATGTTTCCACAGGAACACTTTGAGGTGGGGTTTGCATTCTTAAATCTGCTTACTAAAAGACGTCATTGCAAGGAACAAAATTGTGTGTGTGTATGCACGCGTGTGCGTGAAAGAGAGAGGGAGGGAGGGAGAGAGAGAGATTGCAAAAGAAAACAAGCACATCTGTTTTGAAGATGCCATGCCTGATTACTACAAAATTATCGGAACGGCTTTGCTTTCAGGGCTCCTGCAAGTGGCTTTAGTAGATAGGGAAAACTTAAGATTTTAAATTACAACCACAATGGTGGACAAGCAGAGATCATTGTTTTAAAAGAAAGAAAGAAAAAAAAAAAACACTGATTTGTTTGTACTCCTTCCTTATAATTGTAGTGGGGGTTGGGGTGGTAGGGTGGAATTTGTTGTTGCCCTATCCTTGAACACCTGCCCTCAACAAAGGATCGTGGTCACCCCCCACTGCCCACATTTAGATTCACCTTTTACTTTTCCTGTACTGGGTCTGCTCATTATGCCATTCTCCAGGGATCCAATTTTCCCCTGAGTTAATCACCCTAGCCTTTTCAGAAGTTGTTAGATTATTGTCTTTTCAAAGGACAATAACTTTCCTTAAAGAAAAAAAAAACTTATTTCTAGTTTTAAAAATGGGGCCACTAGAATTTCAGATACACTGTTTTTAAACCTTTTTGTTGAAGTGTAGCATGTGTATGTGCAGAGAGGAGCAGAAATCTCATGTCACCAGAAACACACCAGTTTAACTAGGAAGATCACGACTTCTGGGCAGCACACCTTGCCCCTCCACACTTTTCCTGCTATGTTTCATGCTTGTTGATATCAGATTCTGATTTTTAAAACCACTCACAGAGTTTTGTGCACACAGTATTGAATGATCAACATCTTCATGTTTCCATAACCACAGAACTCCAATATATTCCCTTCAACTCTGATATTTGACAAAAAGTAATCATTTTTGTGTTCTCTTTTCTTCATCATGAGATGGTGCTACCCTAAGGGCCCTGTGCATAGGGGCAAGAGGAAGAGAAAATAATGACATGTGGTTGAATGATAGAGTGGCACACCAAATAGTAACTACATCAGAATAACAGCTGCTTCGCAGTAGAAAAGCCAAACAATAAGAAGCTGACTTGCTTGGCAGTTACATTTGCATGATATTTCTCATTTATTATTTATTTTTAAATACAATGGCATCATGGGTATTTATAAATGTTTATCCTTTTAACACAGTTAGTATATTCTGGGTATCCAAGTTAGATCAGGCTGAGAAAGCTAATTCCCCCAATCTACTTTGCTTCAGCTGGGTGCAGAGAATACAGAAATACAAGATACCCAGTAACTTAGTTGCAAATTGATACTTGTTTGTTCTCCAAAAAGGTCTTTCCACTATGAATTATCTCTATTTTTCAAATATTAATTTCTTAATTCTAGCAAAGCTGACCCTTCTGAATAAGCGATTAAAACATAAGAATTTTTTCTGTTCCTGAGACTTTCAAATTGAATATATATATATGTGTGGCACATACCTTTAATCCTAGCACTTGGGAGGCAGAGGGAGGTGGATTTCAGTGAACTCAAGGCCAGCCTGATCTACATAGTAAGTGTCAAGATAGCCAGGGCAATGTAGAGAGGCCCTGTCTCAAAGAGGGAAAACAGGAAAGACCAAGTCAGGTAGGCATTCAGGAGGCAGAAAGACTGCCATGAATTCAAAGTCAGCATAAGCTACATGTAGTATGTTCAAGTGTGGCCTGGACTGTAAAGTAAGATCTGGTCTTTTCGGGGTGGGGGGAGAGGGAGGAAGAAGCCAGAACAGGTAAGCAAATATACGTTGTATAGGATATGCAAAATAAGTTGCTTTGTTTAGGAACTACTTAGCATACTATAAATTATTTATAAACTATTCAGTGGGCATAGATAGATGGAAGAGCTATGTCGACCACAAGAGAAAGTCTATGTCTGGATTTTAGAAACAGTTTAATAGACTGTTGGTACCCAGTAAATATGATGTAGTATAATATTTGACATACTTTAGTAGGAAACTATGGTAGTTCAAAATATTGTATAATCTTTTCATTTATTTTTAAGTTGTGTAACTCACCAATACATTCTGAGCGGGTAATTATTAAATATAATTAAGTTGCAGGCATGCAGACAACAGAACAAAGTGAGCAGGAGACTAGTGAGACAGTAACAACGTTTGGAGTCAGGGAAGTTGCTGAATTTTAGTAATGGCTCTTTTTTTTTTAAGTATTAACTTCTAAAAGAACAATACACACATACTGGAATAGACATAAGGTTTCCTATTTGTGGTTGCTTTCTTTGCTTAGAGTCTATGTGCTTTAAGTGAGATTTCATGCTTCTACTGCCCAGACCATACTCTTATTATATTTAGATATATTCATGGCTTAGACCCTCAATCTGTAGAGGAAATCTTTGGCCCAGGAAGCAGCAAAAGATGCACTGAACACAGCTGTGCTGTGGGATTACCAGAGTAGTAAAGACCCCCTCCCCTTAGTTTCTTATTATTGTTTTGCAAGCAGATGATCAGCAGCCCCCTATGTTTTTGTAGAGCTTTGCTTTTTACAGCACCTCTGGCCTCATCTCATTTGATTTGAAAAATACCCATGCTTGAGCTGCCCTAACAAAACACTGTAGGCAGGGTAGCTGAGCAGAATTTATTTCTCATGGTTCTGGAGGCTGAAAAGTTCAAGATCAAGGTGTTGGTCAATTCTATTCCTTATGCAGGCTGTTCTTCTGGCTTGCTATTGTTCTTTTATGGACTTTCTTTTATACCTACCTGGTGGACATGGTGCTTCTGTGCTGATGTTGAAAGCATTAAGCTAGTTTGAAAACAGTTCATAATTTGGGTTTGAATGGTCATACTGGAGATGCATTATCTGGATTCCTCATTATCAAATTGTCTCATTTTGTATTCTACAGAAGCTGAACTAAGAAGTATGGGGCCAGTAGACACACAAGTGTACCTTGAAGAAATGTCCTGGAACAAAGGTTGGATTTTAGTTTATGTTGTTGTAGCCACACTGAAGAGAAATATTAGAGTTTATATTTATATTATCTATCTATCTATCTATCTATCTATCTATCTATCTATCTATCTAGAGAGCTTTGCCTTTCTACATACATTTTTGTTAGGCCTGCTTTTATCAACTTTGCTTATTAAGATATTATATGACCTATTTCTCATTATTTTCTATTCCAGTTAAGTATATAAATGTTTTTTTCATTTTTTGCTGCTTTAATTTTTGCATTTATTATCTGTGTATTAAGGTTAAAGAAAAAAATTTAAAAAATTATAATATTCTTCATGCTGACAAAGTTTCTGTCAGAATTTCTTTTTGCCCTATATGGAATCAGAAACTGATACGAGAGGCCTTTTAATGTTCAGGCCTTCTGCTTTAAAAGAGCTTGCTGTTTTTCTTTGCCCTCTCTTTCACTGTTTGCTTTTGTCTGAGCCAAGACCTCATGTGTAGCCTGATCTCATCTCATCTGAAAATAACTGTTTAGAATGACCTTGAGCTTCTGAAAGCCAGGACTACAGGCACAAGCTACCACATACTGATATTCTAGGACTTTCCTAACACTATCTGTTTGATTGCCCTTAAGGAAAATCTCTTGTTCCCCTTGCCTTCCGTAAAGTCATGTCTTCTTTCCATTTTATTTTACTAGAATATTAAAATTGCATTAATCAATATAATTTCCACATTCTTCTGTTCTTTGAGATTGTTCTGGTTGCACATTATTAAATTAGGAAGCACCACTTCTTAAGTGAAAGCCATGACCATTATACTTCAGTACTTCTCTGAGAAAAGACAATTACTAGTTCTTAGAATTTTGTGTCTGCTCTTAAGTCTGTCAATTTGTTTTTCAACTTAGGGTTCAGTTCCCCTCAAGGCTTATAGAAATTCAGTAATGAGTGCAGTGCCGTTATAGACACAGTCACCCTTCTTGAAACCAAGCTTCATTTTTCGTGGCAAATTCTTTACGTAGTAATCTATGAAGAGAGCACAAGCATTACTGACTTAGAAGAGGCATCATGTCTGCCTAGAGAACCACTCTGTGTTTAGCTACCCAAATGAAATTCTGGGGTATGCTCATATTTACCACGAATAACCAGAGTTCTGTGTCTTCCGTGGCAAAGCCATTGTAATAAGAGGAGGGATAGCTTCTGTGGAAGCAAGAGTGGCCCGTTCTTCATTGCTAACTTCTGGAGAGACACACTAGAATATAACAATCATTTGAGGTTTGTCCAACTAAATATATTTTTAAAAAATATACTTTGGGGGCAGGATATATACTCTTGGCTTGCATTTAGATGGTTCACTGGTTCAGAGCACTGGCTGTTTTTGCAGAAGACATGGGATCAATTCCCAGCACCCATGTGGCAGCTCACAGGTGTCTGTGTTCCAGTTCCAGGGGATTTAGCACCCTCTTCTGACTCTTGCAGGCACTGCACACATGTGGTACGCAGACATTCATGCAGACAAAATATCTATATCTATCTATCTATCTATCTATCTATCTATCTATCTATCTATCTATCTATCTATCTATCTGGTTTTGTTTCTCAAGACAGGGTTTCTCTGTCTAACAGCCCTGGCTGTCCTGGAACTCCCTCTGTAGACTATACTGGCCTCAAATGCCTACCTCTGCCTCCCAAGTGCTGGGATTAAAAACGTGCACTACCATTGACTGGTTACAAATTTAATTTTTTTAAAAATATAGTTTGAGTCCTTATTATCAGATGTTTATTTGATCATTAAAAATTAGTTCTTGATGTAGTTTATACTTTCTTGCTAATGTTGTCTAATAGCATGAAAATAGTAAAAGCTGATTTTTGTAATTTTTTCATTGATATTTGAGCATTTTTGATTATGTAGTTTTAAGATTTTATTTAATTTTCTTTTGTTTTCTTAAGGGAGGGTCTCATTTAATCCATATTAGCGTCAAACTGGCAAGACAGAGGTGGAAAACCCTGAACTCCTGATCCTCCCGCTCTCTTCCATCAAGTGCCAGAATTACAGACATGTGTCACCATGCCCAGTCTAAAATTATATTTTAAATTCAAAACATGGATTGGTGGTTTAGTCAATAAATGTATGGATTTTCTGATACAAGTAGAAATTCCCACATAGTAAAGCCAGTACAGGAAAGATCACACCAAGTGTTGTCAGAAGGATGTCTTCCCCTGGGTCATCGTGGGAGGGGGAGGTGCACTTGCCCACATGCAGGCCACAGGTTGATGGTAGAACCTTCTCTCAATTGCTTCTCCACATTATTTTTTGAGTCTTTTCACTGAGTCCAGTTCTCAGATTGACTAATCTGTGTCTACGTTGTTTTCACTCTCTCCTGATCTACCAATACAGGGGTTACGGGTATGTGCAACCACAGCTGGCCTTTATGTGGGTGCTGGGGATTAAACTCAAATCCTCCTGATATGCAGTAAGCACTCTACCCACTTAGCTATTTCCCAAGCCTCTCCTAAAATAATCTTTCTAGTAAAAAACATCAACAGAACTCTAGCCGTAGCCAATGAATCAATAAGAAGCATAGTTATAATCTTAGATAGCTCAGCCTAGGGCTATGTCACATTGCTGCAGTGCTTACCTAACATGCGTGAGGCCCTTGATCAATCCCCATTACTACCAAGAGGAGAAAGGGGATGATTAAAACATAGGTATCTTTGGTACTCATTTAAATTAGGTTATAAAGATGGACATTATCCTTATCCTCCTGAGAAAAATGAGCAATATCTGCATGAAGTCTGGATTCTGACAGGAGTATTAAAAACTAATGTAAACCAGGCAGTGGTGGCGCACGCCTTTAATCCCAGCACTGGGGAGGCAGAGGCAGGCGGATCTCTATGAGTTCAAGACCAGCCTGGTCTACAAGAGCTAGTTCCAGGACATGCTCCAAAGCCACAGAGAAACCCTGTCTCAAAAAACCAAAACCAAAACAAAACAAAATAAAAAAACCAAAAAAACTAATGTAGGTTTGAAACTAACTTTATGGTTAGAAAAAAGCAGTATTAGCATATAAAGCTAATAAAGGTCTATCAGGAGGGCAGTTTTAAATATATTGTGTGGATTCCTTAAGGATCATTTTCACAATGGCCTTGGGTGGTGAAGATCCAACAAAGAAGTTGTGAGCATGCACATGAGAGACATGGCCCAACAGTGCATTTTATTATGCTGAAAACATGTCTCTGGAAACACTGGGACATTGGAGCTAAGCTTTGCCTTAGTGATTTTGATGACTACATCTAAAATGGTTTATATAAAAATACCTCATTATGACCTCAGTGAAGATAAGAAATTTCAACAAGATGTGAAGATGAACTCCAAGGTGGCCCATGGTGCCTTCTGTACCACTTATAAAATGTGTCACCTCAGATTGTGTTCATTAAGGCAGTGTTGGGGGAAGGGCTGCTTGTTCTTCCCAGCTTAGCTTATATCCGAAATCACACAGAAACCGTATTAATTAAATCACTGCTTGGCCCATTAGCTCTAGCTTCTTATTGGCTAACTCTTATATTAATTTAACCCATTTTTATTAATCTGTGCATTGCCACATAGCAGTGGCTTACTAGGTAAAATTACCAGCGTCTGTCTTTGGTGGCTTCAGACTCTGCCTCCTTTCTTCCAGCATGCCATTTAGTCCGTCCCCGTCCCCCCCTCCCGCCCCCCCGCCTACCTAAGTTCCCTATCAACAGGCCAAAGCAGTTTCTTTATTCATTAATGTTAATCACAGCACACAGAGGTGGAAAGGTATGTGTTGTGGGGACTTACTTTAGGATACCTAATGATATATATATATATATATGTATATAATGTATATATATATGATTATAAATAATAAAAATATATGCCAAGAAAGAAAAATAGAAAGAAAAGTCGAAAAGTCCAGTGGCAAAGCCAGGCATGGTGGCTTCTTTACTTTTTGAGACAGGGCCTCACTATGTTACATCTGGCTGTCCTGGAGCTCACTATGTACACCAGGCTGGCTTCAAACTCACTGAGACCCACCTGCCTCTGCTTCCTAAGTACTGAGATTAAAAGCTTGGGTAACCACAACCTGTCATCCCAACACTTAGGAGGCTAAGGAAGGAATATTGCAGGGTTCAAGGCTATTCAGTAAGACCCTGTCTCAAACAAACCAAAAATAGATGAACAAACAAACAACTAAATAACTAAATGAAAGAAGACAGCAACAGCAAGAAGGAAAAGGAAAAGGAAAATGCCTCCATGGTGGAAGGGGAACCAACACATGTACTTTATCTTCTCACCTCTATGCACATGCCATGGCACATACACAGTACAATAACAACAGTAATTATAATAAATAATTTTAAAGAAAATCAATTTCAATTTTTAGATAATCAACTATTCACTTTGAAACATGCTATATATATATGCTGGTTTAAACAGGTGAGATGTTTCCTTCTTTTTTCTTTTGGTTTACTGAGATAGGGTTTCCTTGTGTAACCTTGGCTGTACTAGAACTCACTTTGTAGATCAAGTTGGCCTTGAACTCAAGAAATCCACCTGCTTCTGTGGAGTGCTGGGATTAAAGACATGCACAACCATGCGCTGATATTTGCACTTCTAGGTTCAAAATGAAATTATTTTTTGTTTATGGAGAAAACACACAATGTGATAAAGGATAAAAAGTTAGAAGAGATTTATATTTTCCTTTTTAATATGGCAGCTCATAAAGTTGGCTTCATTCATTGCCCAATTTTCCTAGACTGCATTTTATACAGAGGAAGCACAAGGCAGCTGAATCTTATTTTGGCCTCTCCCTCCTCCTGCAGAGTGAGCTCTAAATGTACTGGACTTTGAGCGTCAGCTACAATGTCCTGTGCCCACTGGAACGTCATTTGTCTCTGTAAGTTATGAGCGCAGTGAAGTCGATTCTGACCCAATGAGTTCTGAAGAACTGTGATACTTCCCAGAGAGAGTAAACTAGAACAGCACTGGGTTCAGAGGACAGACAGTAGCATCTAAGCTTCCCATCTCCACCACTACTAGCAGGTGTGCGGGTACATGCCTGCAATTCTGGCACCCAGAGGCTGAGTCAGGATAACTATACACAGCATAACTCGCTTTACAAATAAAATTTATGGATCTGGCAAAATGGTTCAACAAGTAACGGCACTTGTGGTTAAGCCTGACAACCTGAGTTGTCCCCAAACCTACATGGTGGAAGGGGAGAACTGGCTCCCACAAGTTGTTCTCTGACCTTCACATTCATACCATGTTATATGTATATGAGTGTATGCGTGTATACACACACACACACACACACATACACACACAAATAATACATTTTAGAAGTACAAAGTAAAATTTAAAGATCACATTATCAGTTGTACTTTTTGTATGTAATATTACTATGGTACTTAAAATTTAAATACAAAGCAAACAGTTACATAACTCATAGGAACAATCAAACAAAAGCAAACACTTCATATAGTATTGTATTTGAATCACCTGATTGTAGAATGACATGGACAGCTTGAGGTAAAGAACTGAGGTAACCCCCTTCTCCAGGAGAGACTTCAGCAAATACTGTGTCCCTTTTATCCTCACTGTAACATCTTAAATGCACTGCTGAGTATATAAAATTTGCAGAATCTCAAAAGATTACTCTCAGCATCCTTTGCGCTATTCCCATCCGTGAGTACTGAATACTGTGAACCAGTCCATCACCACTACTAATAGACTGTTTAATAGCTAAGTTTGGAAAGACTGTTTCTGTGCAAGAGAATCTTTCCAGCTCTCTTTTAAATTAATTTTTATCTGTGACTGGCTTGTTTCATTTTTCAGTTCTCTGGATCATGTTGTATATTTTGAATGGTTTTAGCAAAGTAGGTGACTGTAAACATTTGAGGCATTATTTCTGTTTTTTTCAGATGATGGGTCTTTCTCTCTGACCTGCCGATGTGGAGGAAAATACACTGTCTCCAAGGATGAAGTGGAAGACGTGAACTTAATTTCTTGTGATACGTGTTCACTGATTGTGGAACTCCTTCATCAGCACTGAACTGTGCATTCCTGCGATCCTTTAACTAAGTCAGCATGGTCCAGAGGCCACTCGGGGTTTAGGAGACAGGTGCTTTCTTACTAGATGTATAAATTGCCAAGATAATATAAGATCTTCAAGCAAAGGCTACTTTAGATTAACAAATTAATTCAATATATAATTACAAGATAACACAAAAAGGACTTGCATTATATTTCTGGATTTTTATATAACTTTTGTTTTCTCCTTGTTACAAAATAATAAGTATTTAGTTTTATATAGCATATGTTTTTATTTTTTTTTACAGTTTATTCTATAGTTACTAAGGGTTTTGTTTTTTGTTTTAATCTTTACCGTGTGTGTGTGTGTGTGTGTGTGTATGTGTGTGTGTGTGTAGGGCAGAGGACAATAAGTAAGTCTGTGAGTTGATTTTTCTCTTCTTTTCCCATATGGGTCCCAGAGGTCAAATTTGGGTCCTCAGGCTTGTGGTAAGTGCCTTTACCTGCTGGACCATCTTGCTGTCCCTAATTAGGAAGTTGATGTAAAAGATGGTGTTTTCAGTCACTGAAATTATATGCCTATTTCACATTCATAGGCATTTAAATAAGATTAGGATTTTGTGAACAAAGTGCGAGCCCAGCTCTGTCCTAAACAAGGCTGGCTATGATCACTAAGAATGTTATTTCAAAGCTGGCAATGAAGACCAAGTGTTAGAAAACGTGACTCTAATCCTGGCCCTGGGTGTCTAAAGCTCGTTAACAGCTTATCTTAACTTCAGATGGAAATTAGGAAGAGAAAACTTTAAAAACTTGACATTCAGATTGGACTTTTTAATTGCCTCCATTTAGGACTAAGGAGCCATTCATTTCTTTAGCGGTGTGCTGAAGGTGATCTCACAGTGAATGCTCACCGACTGCCACAGACTGTAGAGTGTCATCCCTAGGTGACCTCTTTCACGTAACATTTTGTTTACAGTGTAGATCAGAATGCATTTGACGAACACTGGGGTCCTATGGAGCACCTTTGATTTCTGTCTAACTCTTGGTGCTGTCAGAAGAGCACAGACTGGGAATGCTTAGTCTCAGACTTCAGTGGAGACAGCTGACATATGAGGCACACTTGAGTACAGATGGCTTTCATTGTACAAGCCACCAAAATTCAAAGTGAGGTTAAGATTTCTCATCCAAGATATTTTGATACCATAAAATTGAGAAGGAAAATTTGTTTGGGATTTTAATCCAAATACTTTTAGTTAATGTATATTGCAGAATGTGATATTTACTCTTAAAAACAAAAGTAAGACTGAGTAGCAAATAGTTTATTGGTAAGTTCATGGTTTCAACTGCAGTAATAAATTCATTTGAATAGGAGACAATAATCAAGTCAAAAAAGTAAATGCTTGCTAATCATCAGAAAATCTGTGGCCATTTGGGCTGTCACGCAGAAATCCAAAATCACTGAAAGGCCAAATCTGTGAAATGAAAATACAGTGAAAGACAATTAATGAAACTTCTTTATCATCTTGATGTTCTCTTTTCCTGTTCTCTCTGTGAGATAATACAGTGCATTTTCTTCAGAGGCTACTCTGAAAATAAACTTCTGTATTTAGCCTGGAAATATAATACCAGAAACCATGTTTGTTTAGTGTATCTGTATAGATTTGTGAAGTCCTGTCTTCTTTTACTATTCTCAAATAAGTTACACTACCAGCCTGTGGTACCTGATACTTAAAAAAAGTTGTTTGAATATGGCATCTGTTTAGATATAAAAGAATTCTAGCCAGGTGGTGATGGTGCACACCTTTAATCCCAGCACTAGATGCAGGTGGATCTCTGTGAGTTCAAGGCCAGCCTGGTCTGCAAGAGCTAGTTTCAAGGACAGGCTCCAAAATCTACAGAGAAACCCATTTTTTTTTTTTTTTTGGTTTTTCGAGACAGGGATTCTCTGTAGCTTTGGAGCCGGTCCTGGAACTAGCTCTTGTAGACCAGGCTGGCCTCGAACTCACAAGACATCTGCCTGCCTCTGCCTCCCGAGTACTGGGATTAAAGGTGTGCGCCACCACCGCCCGGCGAGAAATCCCATTTGAACCTCCCCCTACCCCCAAGAAAGAATCCTGAACATTATATACTTGCCTTTTGATAAAGGGGGAACAGATGTGGTGACACACACCTGTAATCCACACCCATGACACTAACATTTATAAGACAGAGACAGGGTGGAGAGTTTAAGGCCAGCCTGAAATACAGAGTAAGATTCTGTCTCAAAACAAAATTACATCAGTCAGTAATGGAAGAACAACTGAATATTGGGCGATGTCATCTAGGGCATGTATATTCATTGTTGCCATATGCCTGCTTATGGTTTGCAAGCCAGGGCTGCTGTTGTAGAAATACTCCTTGAAATGCCAAGATCTGACTATGGCTGTAAAAGTCACATAACAGAATTTGATTTCTATAAACTCAAAGGCTCCCTAGGCTACCACTAGTTTAGTTTGGATTTTATTCTAAAAATTTCTGTTATTTCCCATAGGAGCAGGAAGGGGTGAGGATACTATTTTGTCCACAGCTCTTAAGTAAAGGTAAAATGGTCATCAAATGTAGTCACTGCACCAGTTTAGTCAACTTGGCAGCCCATGGATTTCAAAGTTCAATTTGAGAGCACCCCTCGACCCAGAGAATGAAACTGGGATTTTAGGCATTAAAGCATACCTTAAAGAAGATCCGTCCTCGTATTAGTCCATAGGGAATAGGTCCGTAGTACCTGGAGTCTGTAGAATTCTGTAAGTTGTCACCTTCTAGCCAAACATGGCCTGTTGGCACCTGGGGTTAGTAAAAACAATCAGGCCCCTGAGAAACAAGAAAACCTCAATAGAGGACCTGTCACTAAAAATACATCCTTAATCAGCACTGTAGTGTGTACCTAGAATCTCACATTCAAGAGACTACAGCAGGGGTCATAAACTCAAAGCTAGCTTGGGCTACACAAACACTATCTAAAAAAGACTACATTTGGAAGTAAAGCATATATTCTAAAGTCTTCCTTTATATGTGTTACAAGAATTGCTATTTTTGTTCATTTCTTATTGAATAACTATCAAAGATTTCCATATTTTACAAGATCTCTTTCTTATATGGTTCCCAAACATTAGTTTGTAGAAACCTCGAACTAAGGTTGTAAGAAATGAGAACAGTGTGGCAGTGTCATTAATTTAATAGACTTCAAAAGAGGTCATTAGGCTGCTGACTGAAAATGTGCCCTCCTGTTGTAATAACAGCATAAGCAGGGCAGCCAGTCAGCAACATCCTGGGGCCAGTTCCAAGGCCAGACCCATTAGAATGCTCATGATGAACTAAGTGGTAATGGATTGTGACATCAATTATGGATAATCTCATCATTTTATTGCAGTAGGCTTGTCAGAGTTCTAATTAAGACCCCTGTCCTGCCTTTGTACAGGCCATATCGTCACTGCCTTATATGTTGATAATAACCATCAAGAACCAGAAGGACCTATTATAAAACCATCAATTGCAAATTAATGACAGTGATATTCTAATAAATAAAAAACTTCTTTGTATAAACTGGTAAAAAAGTTTTAAGTGTTTACTCAATTAAGAAGGTGATACTTTTCAAAAATGCACTCCTTCTATATGAGACATTACCCCACTAATATCAATTCAATATGAACTTAGAAGGTGCTTTCTAGCAGCAATCTGTAAACCACCTTTTTATGCTTTTATTTTATATTTTTTCTTATGCAAGAAAAGTTGATTCATTAACCAGACTAAAGCAATCTATCGGGAAGATTGCATTACTTTTGGTAGGGCTTAATAGGACACTCAATGTAATTTTATTAATGCTATGATTTCAATTTTTATTATTACTTTCTGTTACCCTTGTCATTAAATTTTTGTCAACCTAATTGTAAGAAATAGTACCTTTGTATTTTTATTTGCTTTTGTCTTAGTTTCAAAAAGTGATTTTCAGGTGTGTGTGTGTGAATGTGTATGCGTGCGTGTGTATATGTTATGCATGCGTGCGTGCGTGCGTGCGTGCGTGTGTGTGTGTGTGTGTGTGTGCATGCCAAGGAGTGCCTATGAAGGTTGAAGGACAACTTGAAAGACTTAGTGCTCTTTTTCCACCTTGTGAATTATAATTGAGCTCAGATCATCGCATCAAGATGGATGGAGGCAGATACTCTCCCCTCTGCAATTTTGAGTTACGCCAAATCTCTTTTTATGTATTTAGAAGACAATGTAAGGCCTCGGGCTATAGCTTAGTGGCAGAGTACTGCCTAGCATATATGAGACACTGCATTCATTCCCCAACACCCTCCTCCTCAATAAACAAGCCAAAAACAAAGCAAAGTGACAAAGCTCTTTGCTATGTCACTGATATTGCTGTAGTGTTTCACTGTGCTTCCCACATTTCTTTGGTTTAACTGGCAGAAGATTATTCTAGATATTTGTTTCCTGGTTGTATTTCATTCAGTTCAGCAGTGTTTGCACCTGCTTTGCATACAATGGTCCTCATGATCTCAGCTTTCCTGTCAACCTCCAAGTGTTTCTCATATAATACAGTATAGACCCCTATGTTAGCGGGCAATGATCTCTCACAATGTTTGTAGTTTTTATGTTATGTTCCACATGATTATAGATTTATATATTAAGTATTTACCTTTTACCTGTATGTTTCTTCTTATTTTATTTTATAAACATGAGTTCAATTCCATATAGCACCTCAACCAGAGTGGGGCCTCAAGTATTTGCTAGAAGTAAGTATTTGTAAGTAGACTTTCCCTTCACCCAGAATGACCTACTTTTTTCATAGTTATAACATGTTTCTTTGGAAACAAAGAAAATGCAGTATATGGGATAATATAATTACAAAAAATTAGTCTTCTACAAGAAACAGGACTGGAGGATGTTATTCAGAGGTGAGAGCTGCTCTGGAAGAAGACACAGTTTTGAATCCTAGCACTCCACAACTGCTCATCACTATTTGTAACTCTAGATTCAGGGATCCAATGCCCTCTTCTGGCCTCCATAGGCTCCAGGCATGCACATGGTGTATAGACATGCATGCAGGCAAAACACTCACACAAAATAATAGAAAAAGCTTAATTAAAAAAGAAACCCAGATCATAGCTCCAGAGCCTTTGGAAGGATGTGATATGGGCTCACAAGGGATGGCATAAAAGAGGAACAAGAAAACAATGATGTTTTATTTTATGTGATCTTTTAGAACACACTGTTGTGAACACACACTGTTACTGATGTTAAAGAAAAAGTAGTGTCCTATATGTGAAGTGCTGGCTCCTGTTTGTCCAGTTCTCACGTAGCTACTGCACATGCATCTATTTATAGTAAGGGAATAATCTCAGACTCGATGCTTCATGGAACATAGACAACCCAAGAGACAGTCTCATTACTGGATTAAAGGGGTTTAATCCAAGAGCATCTCTTATGAAAGGAAAATCCCTTAAGTATGGATCATTTATCCTGAAATACTCAGATACTTTTAATAGTGTGTTTGTAGGATATATACAATTATATTTTATTGATAGATATTCATTGTACAAAGTGTTAGATTTCCTATGGATAATTTCTTTCAAGCATATAATAAACTTTGACCATATCTTCTCTTCCTCTCCACTCCTGAAATTCCTCCCCCTGCACACTATTCTTCTCCCTTCTACTAGTCTCCCTTTTATTTTCATGCCAAACATATGTTTATACACATATGCATGTATGTCATGAGAGCATATACAGAGTTTTATGCATGTATAAAGAAATTTAGGACCGCAAATAAGAAAAAAAATACAATGTCTGTCTTCCTGTGTTAGACTTATGTCAATATGGCCATCTCCACTTGCATACATTTCCCCAGCAAATGAATTCATTCTTCCATACCGGAATATAACTGTATCATGTATATACACCATTCTTTATACATGCATCTCTTGACATATGGAGAGGCTTATTCCATCAACTTGGCTATTGTGAACTGTGATGCAACAAACATGAATGTAGTAGGTTGCCTCAGGGTGCTTTGGGATAAATAAGATAGCTAGATCATGTTATAGTCCTATTTCTAGCTCTTTGAAGAAACTTCCATTATGATTTCCATAGCTGCTTGTCCAATCTACATTCCTATCAGCAGTATAAAAATGGTCCCTGTTTCCCACATCCTTGCCAATATTTGTTTTTTGTTTGTTCTGTTTTCTTAATGATAACCATCCTAACTGGGGTGAGATGGGAACTCAATGAAGTTTTAATTTGTTTCCCTGGTAGCTAAAGATGTTAAACAATTAATCATGTTGATTGGCCATTTTTACTTCATCTTTTGAAGACTGTTTCTTCATTTCATTAGCTCATTATTAATTGGGTTGTCTGTTTAATAGTTTTTGAGGTTTTTAAAATATATTTTAGATATTCTCTGTCATATGTATAGCTACCAGATTTTATCCCATTTTGTAGCCTGTCTCTTCACTTGGTTATTTTGTTGTGTAAAAATGTTTTTTCCATCATGCAGTCCCATTTGTTAGTTTTTGATAGTTATTTCCTGACTTCCTGGAGTCTGTTTCAGAATGCCCTTGCCCATGCCCGTATCTTCAAGCATTTCTTTTCTCTAACACTTTCCAAACTTCAGGTCTTACATGAAGAACTTTAATGCATTGTGAACTGACTGTTGTGCAGGCGATGGGGTTATCTAGCGTTTTCAGGGAGATTGACTAATCTAGCATTGTTCTTCTGCAAATGGCTACCAAGTTTTCCCAGTACCATTTTGTGGAAAAAATGCTTTCGGTATTTTAGTAAAAAGAAATAATTAAATAGAAATCAGGTGTTTATAGGTACATGGGTTTGGAATTGGGTCCTCTCTTGTATCCCACTAATCTCCATGTCTGCTTTGAACCAGTACCATGCTGAGTTTGCCAATATGGTTCTGCAGTGCAACTTGAAATAGGTGGTGTAGTAACTTCCAGCACTGTTCTTTTTGCTACTGAGGAATTTGTTTCTACATGAATTACAAGGTTACCTTTTCTGTTTCTGTAAAAAAGAAAAAGGTATCAGATTTATGATGGAGATTGCTTTTCTGTGTTGATCCATGAGAATGGGAGGCTAGTTCATCATATTCCTGTTTTCCTCAATGTACTCAGGAATTTTAATTTTTCAGTATAAAATTCTTTAACTATCTTGGTTAAGGCCATTACTAAGTATTTCAGTAGATGTTGGTTGTTTGTAGTTTGTTTTGTTTCTAAAGCTGTTTTCAATAGGACTAATTTTTCTGATTTCCATTTACGGCAAGTTCCTTATTAGTAATCAGAAAAGCTACTGATTTTAAAATGTTGTTTTGTATTTATGCATACAATTTCAATGGGGCCATAAGATCTACAAGTGTGGTGCTGAGTTCATTTTAAAAATAAGAATACAACTTATAAGACTATTGATACAGCTCAGTGGTAAAGGGTCTGCCCTAGTATATGAGGCCCTGGTTTAGTTCCAAGCACTGCTAAAGATAATAAATACTATATCTTATGTATAAGCAAACATGTTCATTGCTGGTGTTCTTTATTTAATAGAGAACTCCTTTATCTTTCAATTTGAGAACCATCCTCTCGCAAGTCTATTTGCAAGAAATTTTTCAACTTTCTTTAAAAGTTCTCTCCAAGTTCTGTGTGAAAATATCTTGACTTTATCTATTTTTGAGAGATATTTCAAAATTAATTGATCTTTCCTTTTATAGCTGCAGTTCTGTTGTCAAATTCAAGTGGAAGAATTTCAGACAGGAAGAATTTCATTTGTTTACCATTTTTCCTCATTATGTTCATGTTTCCTTTGGTTTCTAGAAAAAATTAGAATTGTTATTTTACAGAACTTTGCTAATTCCATCACCTATGTCTTTTCTGGGCCTAGTTACCTAGTTACATGATTTATTTCTGAGTGTGGGTTGCCTAGTACTTGTTCATGGAGCTAGAGATCTGTGACTTAGCCAGACTGCCTCTGTTGAATGGATTTGCTTCCAGTCTTTAGAGTACCATTCTGAAGGGGTATGGCAGCTGCAGGCTAGCTTATTCATGGCAAGTCTTATTTCCAAGCTGCTGAGAGGAATTCTTTCTCACTGTATGACTAGGGCACAATAATCTTTCCAGGTCTCTACTGGATGATGACTTGTCCACACTGGCTTAGGAAGCACAAGTGTCTTGTTTTTGTTTGAGTTCTAGGAATTGACCCGTATAGCCTTTGCTTTATTATTAAATTTCATTGCAAATAGGCACAATTTAGTATTTAGCTGTCAACCAAGGAACTATAAATGTAGATCTCTGCTGATCTTTTTCTAGCTCCTGCCTTCCTGGTAATGTGAACCACAAAGTTTAAACACTTAAGCATCCTAACCCTAATTCCTCAGCTAGCCATTAACCAACAGTGCTTTCATGATGATAGAGTCAAAGGGTTGGGGTTATAGCTCAGTCAATACAACATGTCTAGCATGTTCCCAAGCCCTGGGTTCTAGCTACAAAACCACAAAAATGGAGTATCGTATTGCACACCTGTAATACCAGCACTCAGGAAATATACTTAGGAAGATCATAAATTCAAGGTACAGAGTCCAAGGTCAGCCAATGCTACATGAAACCCTGTCTTGAAAACAAAATAATGAAAAAGGCACAAATAAGGGCAAATACAATTATTCTGTTGGAGATCAGTCTTTTGTAACCTCCTGAGCAGTGTATGAGCACAGCTGTTCTCATGTTTTGTCCGTCTTCTATTGCTCTATAGTAGAAGGGCAACTCAACTACCACTTCTCCATTGTTTCAAGGAGCAGGTGTTTCAATTAATAACTTTGTGTATGTGTTGGGAGGGGTGTGTGATCATGTGTGTATGTAGGTCAGAAGACAACATCAGATGTCCTTCTCAATCACTTTCTACCTTATTCCCTTAAGAGGTGGTTCCTGAACCTGGAGCTAGGCTGGAAGCCAGTCAGTTCCTAGCGATCCTTCTATCTCTGTGCCCTACAGTGCGGGGGTTATAGGCACCACAGTCACTCATGCTTTTCACATGGGTGACTGGTTGATAGGGGTTCAAACTCATGCTTGTTCTCCCCAGCCTAAAATAGCTATATTTTAAATCACATGTTTTAAAGGACATTTCATACCAATAAGAAGAGAATGGGTTGCTGGAAGGTGGTGGCACACAAGTTTAATTCCAGCACTCATACAAGTACAGGGTGAGTTCTAGGACAGCCAGGGCAACACACAGAAATCCTGTCTCAGAAAAAAAAAAAAAAAGGAGACGAGAAAAGAATGACTTTGAAGACTAACAGCTCTATGGTAAAGTATGCTTTGACATTTCTACTTTGGATCTCCTCCAGTAGCATCTGTCACATGCTCCATTTTTTTGTTTGGTTTTAGTTTTGAGATAGGGTCTCACTATGTAGCTTTGGCCTGGAACTTGCTATATAGACTAGGCCTTGAACTCACAGAGTTCCTTCTAATCTGACTTTCAAGTGATAGGATTAAAGACATACACCACTGCACCAGCTCTATTTTGTCCCTATCAAACATCTTTAAAAAAATTTGCACACTCAGCATAATACTGTATACTAATAAGGATGTCCACTATGACAGTGTCTCAAAATTGGCAGTAATATGTTTCTCAGTAAGCAGAGGCTAAATAAAATATAATTAATTTATATAATAACAGATAGATGATTAAAATACAAAACCCAAGATATAATAATAATAAAATAATGGAAAGATTTCTACAACTGAGTCAATGAAAAAGTAACTTTCAGGACTGTTTGTATAAAAGTATAGTCATTCTCTATGTCTCAAATTTTATATTTTTAATAACAGCATATATTACCTATAAATCTAAAATATATATATATATATATATATATATGCATGTATATCTTAAACTGCTTTACGTTTTTGTGATACTTGTACTTTATTTTTTTTCTGGATACTAAGTCACTATGTATCCCAGGCTGTCCTTGAATTCACAATCCTCTCTTTCAGCCTTCAAAGTGCTGGGATTACAGGTGTGCACCATCCACTATCATGCCCAGCTTAACTTTATTAACACTTTCTTTTTGTTTTGTTTGTTTGTTTAATGACATGGGGTCTCACGATGTAGCTTTGGCTGGACTAGGACTCACTACTAAAGAACAGGGTGACTCCAAAATCAAAAGAGATCTCCCTGTCTCTGCCTCTCAAGTGCTGAGATCAAAGATGTACATCACCATGCCCAGCAGCCTGATAATGTTAAGGATTTATTTTTAATGTATGTGTATTTATCTGTTTTGGTCTGTGTGCACACATGCACACAGGTGCTGAGGGAGACTAGACCTGGGCATCAGATCCCCTGGAGCTGGAATGACAGACCACTGTGAACTCTGAGCCACTGAGCCCTTTCTCCAGCCCTCAGCCTGCTGTTCAAAAGGGAACACTGTCTATATAATTCAAGCCAGGGACAGCTTTACTGATGTTTTTTACGTTTTTGGTCTCTGGTACTACAGTGAGAGCAGGCTAGCCTCCAACCCATACAACAGACCTCTGCTGCTTAATAAAAACTACAGTTATATCAAACCACATGAGAAACAAGTTTTTAGCAATCCTATACTAAAGTATTAACAGGGAAAGATGGCAGAGTAAAATATATTTATGTTTTAAAGCTATGATACCCTTACTAGGGCTAGAAAAGATTCTAATAAACAGTGCTTCCCAAATTCTAAATTCCATATATTTGTTTGTGTTGTTTCACATAATCAATATTTTCTAAGTCGCATTACTTTTCTTTTGAGACTGTTTTAGGTCTGCTATGCTTACTTCCTAAGCCATGATAAAAGCTAATCTAAGGGCTGGGAAGGCGGATCCAGCCTGCAGTTCTCTGCTATGCTCAATGGAGTCTAGTGAAGTGTCTCCTTTTTAGCAAAAGCCACAAATGTAATTGCCTCCTGGTCTGTGGGTGTCCATTCGTCACAAGCAGCTTTGCAAAGCAAGCCACAGGTGGTACCTTTCTTGATTCAAATGACATCTGATGAGAGCTTAAAATATCAAATAACACATCTACTAAATTGGAGTCACTCACTTATTTGATTAAGCAAAGAACACTAATTTTAATTTTTTTCTTTTTACTAAAAAGATATTGTATGTTGAATTTTCAAATATTTCAAGAACAAAAAAATCCTGCGAAATGGTTGTTTTCAAGTTAACCCCTTAATTACTAGAGATCTTACAGTTTACATTAATGCATTGGCCCTATCTATGGCTTACGGATCTTCTAAACAGTGCATTAAAAACATAAAGGCAGAAGAGGAGTGTTTCTTTAGGAATTCTTTTTTGCACAAGTTTTCATATTAGGCCCTTTCTTCTTAGCAAAGGAAATGAGCGTGATAAAGCAATGGACTTTGGTCTCAAAAGCATTTCAGTTTAAACGGTTTTTAAATATCCATTTTGTATCGAGGGAAATATAATGCTCACTTCCTTGCCAGGAGAAAAACAACAACAACAAAAACAACAACTCCACATGATGAATGTACACTCATAAGATGTTTTTAATTCTAACGATTATTAGCCATATACTTTTTGTTATTGTCTTTCAAGTAAGAAGTGTTGAGTCAAATATCTACACTGCTATGTAACTAAAGTGTATTCTCCTGCTTAACTGTGACATCAAAAATGGAGCCATGTAAGGCCATCTACAGAAACAAAGTGATTTTCCAACCACATTATTCCAGCTGGGCATGGTGGCAATGGCCTCCTGGCATTATGGGGGATGAAGAATTGCCATAGCTTCTAAGCTAGTCCAGGTCACAAACTGAGTTCCAGGCCAGTCTGAACTACAGGGAGGCACTGTATAAAAAACTAAAATAGAAAACCCAACAAAACTTAACGCAATTCAGGGCATTTGTTTCAAATGCATTTCTGTCATTCTTTCCTGGCTTCCATTGGGCCTGATTAGGCATAACTGTTTCATGGGAGGATTTAGGTAGTAAACAAATTTATGAAACCAAAGGCCACCAGTAGGAAAAAGTCCATTCTCTAAAAGTAGAAATGATTACAAGTAAATATGTAGGTCTGTTGTATTGACATTACTTATGCATCCTTTACAAAGGCATTTTGTATGCTTGTTTTTGATAGACACTCCTATTTGTGTCTTATTCATCAAAGCACAACTCTAAAAAAATCCTTCAAATTACTTAGAATCAAAGTTTTGTGAATACAAAACTGCAAATCATGGGAATTATGGGAGCGAATAAGGTTTTGTTGCTGTGTTTTGAGGCAGTTTCACTGAAATAAACGTCACTGTACTGGATTAGGCTTTTCTAAATTTTCACCAACTGTATTACTATTGTCTAAGTATGAATCAAGAAATAATCCTAGTGATCAATATGTATTAATTTCAGAACAGCTTTCTACTCTTTAAACACAAATGCTGATCTTCACAAACATATTTTCAGACATATAAGAATAGTAATAGAAAACAAAACTCTAAAACAGTATGTTAGCAAACTAAATTCAAAGTATTCTGAAAGTGTTCAGAGAAGGCACCAGAAACACTGAAATGGAGAAGCCTAAAAGATGACTCTTTACTGTTAGCATCTAAGTGAAAACACTCCAGACTAGTGAACTATTAGTGATATTTATCTTCTGAACTGTATTAGCTATAGGATGAAAGAGCCACATCATCTCCGTAGTGAATTTCACTTTAGCAAAAAAGTAAACATACTCCTCCATACCAGCTGCAATTAAAGCATCAGTAACATGCTATGACTGATGACCTGGAACTGTTGCTGAGAAATGGATGTGTAGTACAGCTTTTATCACTTGAGTTTGCAAAAGAACAAGTCCCTTGCTTAGATATAGTGTAGTAAGTGATATTATTAGGTAGTCCTTCTATCTAAATGACACAGGATTTAGTGTATCAGCAAGTTATAATAAACAACTCCTTTCATCTGATGAGTTCTCTCCCAACACAGAACTATTTTTTTTCTGTTTATAATACAACTGGTAATTCAAGACCAGATGGTTGTGACTTTTAGCAAAGGTAAATGACACTTAAACAAACAGGAACATAGCATTAGGACACTCAGAGATTTCAACTGTATCCTAAACACACAATCTGCATTAAAGGACTATTAATGTTAGCTATATAAAGTGGCCATTTTCCAGTGCTGTCTAGCTAGTGAGGCTATTCTGCAGGCTGTCACCTAGTTTGATTTCAACATTTCCTAGTGTACCACAAAGCAGCTTTCTTCCTGCTGCATGGTTGCATTTCCAACTCCTAACATGATCCCATCAAGGCATCAAACATTTAATTAGTTTTTCTGAAACACAGAACTCTTTCTTTTATTTCTCCCACTAACAAAAATGGTATTATTAACATGTCCTAAATTTGATAAAGATACAAGCAACATTACATTCCTTATTCAACCTCTATCACTCAAACCTAACTGTACATTATAATTTACCTTCTGTGTATAATACTGGAATCTATAGTATCAAAGACAACCAAAAAGTTTTGCCTGTTTTGGTTTTTTGTGAGTATGTTTTTTAAAAAAACTAAATGTGAAAGTACATAAATTATTTTTAAAAATTTCTTAATAGCAGCAAAAGCTCTCTAGGCCCCAATCTCAGAAATATACTGATATTTCTGTAAATATATGTAGCGCACACTATAGCTGAGAAGTTAAAGCTTTGTTTGAAAGATTTAAAATTAAAACGACGATATGGGCACCAGCTGCTGGGCTGAGTTCCATCCCCAAAACCCATGTGGTAGAATCAGAACTGACTCCTACCAGCTATCCTTTGACCTACACACACATACTCTCCTCTCTCTCTCAATGTAATCATATTTTTAAAGATATGAAAAGAATTCATAGTTTTACAATGAACTACTGAAAACAGAAGTTTACAGCTAAAAGACACCACAGGTAACATCCACCAAAGCCTTTCTAAGGCATCAAGCCTTCTTTCAAAATGAGCATTGTAGGTCCTACAGAATTCAATTTTACTATCTTTCTAAGTAATTTAAACCAAATTCAGTAATCAGACATTAAATAAAGAAGTGAATGGATAAATAAAATGTAACTCAATTCAGAGTCATGTGAATTTTGGTGTGTTTATTAAAAGTCCTAAACCATAAAACCAAACCAAATTGAGTTAGTTAGGCAAGTATTTAATCAGTACTTTGTTCTGACACACAATAAAAGGAATTCTAATATTCTCAAATTCCACCTGTCATTCTGTGAGGTAGCTAAGCAGGGAGTTGAACAGCCCAGCTTTTAAGTGTTCTATGAAGATTAGACCACGTCAAGAATAATGGTAATATGATGTTATGAGCTACAGGAGAAGCTACACTTCTGAAAGTTATATCATCCATTTCCACAATAGAAACTATTAATTAAAAAAAAATAGGTTAGAAGTGAAAAGAATGAGAACACAGACCTACTCAATGGAAATATTTTTCCATCCTTCAAACATTTTGAAAATGTCCAAGTGTAATGGTATATGTCTAAAATTCTTACATGTGAGATGTGTCATGGTTTAAAAAAAAAATGGCCTCTCCAAAGCTACAGAAAAACCCTGTCTCGAAAAACAACAACAACAAAACAAACAAACAAACAAACAAACAAACAAAAAAGGCCCCAAAGGGAGTGGGAGCTGTGGGCTTGCTGGAGTAAAGTGTGGTCTTGTTGGAGGAAATGTGTCACTGTGGAAATGAGTTTTGAGGTCTCATATATGCTCAAGCCACACCCAATAAGTCATATCACTTCTTCTTGCCTGCATTGATGTAGGATTCCCCTCTGTACGCTTTGAATGTTTTATTACCATTGGTTAATAAAGAAGCTTCTTTAGCCAATGGCAGGGCAGAATAAAGCCAAGGTGTAAAAAATACATAGAAAGAGAGTAGGCAGAGTCAGTGAGATGCCATGTAGCTGCCAAAGGAGACAGACACTGAAGCCTTACTAGAAAGCCACAGCCTCGTGGCGATACATATATTAATAGAAATGTGTTAATTTAAGATGTAAAAGTTAGTTAATAAGAAGCCTGAGCTAATAGGCCAAACAGTTTTGTAATTAATATAGATTCTGTGTGATTATTTGGGTCTGGGCAGCCGGAAAACGTACGCGCAATCTCTGTCTACACTGCATGATGATGCAACACTCTGAGCTCCTTCTCCAGCACCATGTCTGCCTACGTATCAAAATGTTCCACCATGATGATAATGAACTGAACCTCTGAAACTGTAAACCACCCCATTAGATGTCTTCCTTTATGAGAGTTGCCATGGTGATGTATTGACCGAGCCATTTGTATCGACAAGAGGTTTCTGTCCCATCTGGCCCTGCAGTCGTTCAGTCCCAAGGAAACACACAGACATCTATCTACATTAATTACAAACTGATTGGAACTGATTGGTAGTTTATAAGCCTAGTACCTCAGGCTTCTTATTAACTCTTACATTAGCCCATAATTCTTGTCTATGTTAGCCATGTGACTTGGTACCTTTTTGGCGAGGCAGTCACATTTTGCTTGCTCTGTGTCTGGCTTCCTCTCTCAGAATTCCCCTGTTCTCATTGCTCCACCTCTACTTCCTGCCTGGTCAGCCCACCTATACTTCCTGTCTAGCTACTGGCCAATTGGCATTTTATTAAAATACAATTGACAAGGTATAGACCATTGTTCCACAGCAGTCATGATATCTCTTCACAGCAATAGAAACCCTAACTAAGGACAGGATGTGTTGGCAGGAGAAACAGGAGTTTTGAGACTAACCTTGGCTACAAAACAAGTTCAATACTAGCTGAGGTTATATGAGCCCCTGTCTTTGGAGCAGTGATGGGGGTCGTTATTATTTCATTTTTTTACTGTTTGAGAAAGGGTCTCATGTATTCCAAGCTGGCCTTGTTCTCCCTATATGGCCAAAAATGACCTTCAACTTCCTGCTTCTACCTCTAAAGTGCAGAGTTTATATGCATGAGCCACCATACTTAGTGAGACCCTGTCTTAAGAAATAATAAAAAGAAAACAAAACACAAGTATTCTGATAGTAGCTAACATATGTCAAATTATATGTGCATACAGGAGAATCACCAACAATCAAGAGTTCTCTGACACTAAAACCTGTATCTAGAGTAGGCATGAGCAAACTTCTGCTAAGACTCTGCTAAGAGAGCAAATAGCTAAAGTCTTGCACAATATGGTCTCTGTCAACTATCCAATTCTACTATCCTGGTAAAGGTAAAAACAGACTACATAAATAAATGAGCATCACTATGTTCCAATAAAGTTTTAATTACAAGAAAAGCAGCAGGGGATGGAATGGTGGGCTTTGTAGGTATGGCTAAGGCCAATCAATTTTATCAAGAAAGGGAACCTGAGGGTCTTTCAGCAGAGGGATGGCAGCTGCTCTTGAAAGGATGAGCAGCTAAAAGCATCGACTCAGTTACTGTCTGGGAACACTCCATGAAGGAGTAGGAAAGCAAGAACATGGAAAGATGCCATCTAAAGATGGCAGTTCAGAAATCACTGCAACAGTAGCAAAGCTTGTCTTGCATGGGCATGAGGGCAATGACAGTGTCAAGACACAATCTGAATCTGATTATTCTTAGAAGTCATAACCACAACTTTCTAGTGGACTTGAAAGTAGGGTGAAGAGGAAGTCTCAAAGATGAGTCCAAAACTTATGACTTGCAGAAAAATAGGATGTTTACTATAGCTGAGAGGTAGAGGGCGGCACCTATTGAGTACTAGGCCACAAAATAAGGATTTTAGTTTTGAAAATACTAAGATTGAGATAAACACTACCTTTTTATGTGGAGATACTAAATAAACAAGATTCTTAAGTTCAGAAAAGAGGTTGTATTTGACAAAAATCTGGAAGTAAAGGTAGAAAGAACAAGAATTACTGGCCAGCCTCTGCTATGAAAGGCCATGCTGAGTCACCAGTGACCCTTTCTCAAAAATAAATACATACCCTAGCTAGAAAGTTCAGCAGTCCTTTAGAACTCTAAAAAATAAAATGGGTCCATATAATCTAACCAAAGATTTGCTTATACTAATTTTTGTCAAACTTACAAACAATACTACTTCTTTTGCAGGCTACACAGTAAAGTCTAGACTTCAGTGACAATCTCCTGTTTTGCTATCTGAACCACCAATGTAACAGAATAAAAGGTTTTGCTGCCCAATGAAAACTATTGTTCTAGAGGGGCAGACTTCACGAGCAGTTTCAGGTATGGTTCCAGAGTATTCCAAATCAAATACGAATTTTTGTTACAAATCACCCGATGAATGAAACACATTTGCTAAAGTGGGTCTGAAATAGCTGCAAATTCTTAGGGCATAAAAACTGAGCCTGGAAAACCTGGCAAGGAGAAAACCCTCAAAAATACTGGATTATGGAGCTGGAAAGATGGCCCGGTGGTTAAGAATGCTCACTGCTCTTTCAAAAAAAAAAAAAATACAAGTTTGGTACTGAGAACCCACAGTAAGCAGCTCACAAGCACTTGTAACTCTAGGTCCAGAGGACCCCAACTCCTTCTTCTGGCCTCCTCTAGGACCCTTACACACAGCACACAATCACACACAGACACATAAGTAAAAATAAAAATAAAATAAATTCTAAAAACAATAAAAAAAAACCCCTAGCTTCTCTTAGAGAACTAATACTGTTCCTGATCATAAATAATTCCTTTTCTTTTTTAAAATAGCAAAAATAAATACATTGATGAAAAAGAAGAATTTAATGAGATGGGAGTTGAAATAATAGTTAAGTAGCGTCTATTCTGAGAGATGTAATGACTTGGAAGGGAGTATATCTCGAGACAAGCTCCTGGTGTTTGAAACACAACACCTGTCTGAAATAGGTGATCTATTTAGCCTCCCAATTGTGTAGTTCTCCTATCAGAAAAACACTGCTACTACCTATTTAATTGCCATAGTTTTCCTATCAGAATATTGCTACTACCTACTTCATTGGGTTGCAATTGCAGTGACTAAATAAATTTGTCCTTCTATGGAGCTTCAGCAATACTAAGTACAGAATAAATGTTCCAACAGCATTTCAGCATTCTGCCCTGCACTTAGAAACATCAAAGTCAATGGAACACTCCTGGGGGAAAAAACACGTTCTAACTTGTTCACTCATTGGACATATAAAAATTTGATAAACATTTTACTTAAACAGAATATTCAAAAACTTCACAGGTTATAATTTTCTGGTTGTCTCTACTGATTACTCAGAACAGGGATTTTGATCTAAACTTTTTAGTCCTGATATTCATAGTCTAGTGACTTTACAAAGAAACCAGCATATATAAATTGAGGTATTTATGAACATAATAAGGATGCCTTTTTTGTTCTGTCTCTTGACAAAACTCTTTCTGATCTGAAGTAGATTCTTTTGCTAAAACAACTCAGATATCACTAGATGTCTCATGGTATGAGAATAGACATGTGAGGATAAAAGTATATGACATATTGACAATTTTGAAGAATAAAAAGATAAAATGTTCATAAAGAAAGCCACAACAGAAAAACGAATTACCTGATACCAGGCTATCATCTTCACATCATCCCTATCAGCTAACAATTACTCTGTGTAGGTCTACAGCAATATATGTCAAAAATCCTTTACATGACTGAGCCAGACTCCACTATCAATGGTAAATAATGGACTAACAGACTATTGGGCAAGTTCTCTCAATAGAGTAATCAAGCTATCATGGTTCAAAATGAAGAAACAATGATGACTATGAACTTCAATTATTAGCTTACATAAGGCATGAATAAAGGAACGTAATTTACATAAGGCAACGTAAAGCTGGTTTGAACAGACATGACAATTGTATAATTTGATAGGAACACACAAAATTTAAAGTAGAAAATTAAGCTCTAGTTATCAAAGCAGAGTATATGCTGAGTAAAGAATGGGGCCATCACATCTTTTGTCAGAAGCTGATAACAACCGTATGACTGGGGGAAGAACACAGTACATCTGATTGTTATTCTTCAGTTCTATACCTTCTACACTTTACTATGTGGGAAGAAGTTGACTGCATGCAATTTCTATTATAAATTTTTAAAGAGTTAAAAGACTAAGCTAAAACTTCATTTGATTTTGCTGCATTTTATTTATTAATAAAAGGAAGAATTGTCTTTTTCTTTTCTTTTTTTCGAAACAGGATTTCTCTGTGTAATAGTCTTAGCTATCCTGGAACTAGCTCTTGTAGACCAGACTGGCCTCAAACTCACAGAGATCCACCTGCCTCTGCCTCCCAAGTGCTGGGATTAAAGGCGTGCGCTATCACTGCCCGGCTAAACAAAACAACTTTCTAAAGCAAAAATCCATGCCTGTGATCCCAGCTTCCTAGAAGCCTGGACTTCAGCAGGACTGGAAGCTTGAAGGCATCCTCGACAGCCTATTTGCTCAGGAGACAAAGGACATTATGCTGCTTTTAGACATCTGTCTCCTCAGCCCCTTTTGTCTAAGAAAGTAACTCTGCTATTCTTGGTTTTGTATAACCTTGACCTCCTGTTACCTCTTCTGACTACTGTAAGGTAGGGTCCTGCTATGTAGTTTCAGGGTCACATTGAACTCAGACTGGAGATCCTCCTGTTCAGTCTCTCCAGTGCTGGGATCACGTACATGTGCAACCACACCTGTGATAATACACAGCGGTATCATTGAATAATCTCAATTCACATTTTGATTTTTCTCTTGATTAGAATTAATCTGCATTGTTGTTATTGTTTGATAAGAGTGTCAGAAGAGTCAGGTGCCCTTCTTTGTGTTTCAATCTACATCATATTGGTATTTCTTGATACAGATGAAGGTTCACCTTGACCACTGGTAAAGGTGGTGTCTGACAGGTTTCCTTCATGAGGATTTTTGACATATATTGCCATATATTACTACTATTTCTTATGTAATGAGCATCTCTAAACAGACACTTTAATACTACATAAATATACAGTTTCTCTTCAAACTGAGGTGATTCTATAGGGTTTTAGAAAGAATATGATCTTTTTGATATATTTAAACTCTATTTTTTGAAATATTTTTTTCTTAAGTCAAAATACAAAGAAGTGTTTCCTTTTCCCACAACAATGCTGACTGGCCAAGCATAGTGTACCCACTGGCATATTCATGGCAAGTTTGGTGTGGAAGCAGCCAAGTGCTTTCTAACTGGATTTGAGGTCTGTTCTGCAGGACAGAATTCACTTCAGGTGCTGTCACCCTGACCAAAAGCCATGACTTCGAAAGTCATAGGAGGAAACTACAGCTGTTAGTGTGCTAAATGGACATGATATGCCTATCACAATTATCTCTAAAAGTTTTGTTGGCTTGTCTTCAAAATAATTATGCCTATGCCCCATGTTGGTTAGTTTAACATCAACTTAATACGAGATGGAGGACTATCTATACCTCAGTAAGACTCTAAAGGCAAGTTTTTTGGGCATTTCCTTGACTGACTGCTGTGGGACGGCCCAGTTCACTGTGGGCAGTGCCCACCCTGGGCAGGTAGTCCTAAATAAGAAAGAAGGGTGAGCAAGTCATAAGGAGCAGGTCAGTAAGCAGTGCTCCCTCATGATCCTTCCCTGACTCAGGTCCTGACCTGACTTCCCTCAGTGATGGAGATGACCTGGGAGTTGTGAGCTGAAATAATCTGTTTCTTCCCAACTTGCTTTTGATCATACTGTTTTCTCAAATCAATAGAATCACTAAGACAAGCCCATATGTTAGTACTGTTAGCTCTGCTCAGAGATGCTTTTTGTCTTAGTGAGGACCAGATACTGGAAAGAGTCACAGCTAGCCAAATCATTGAGAATAAGTGAACATCTACATCATCCCCTCCAAGACGCGGGAAACATCATGGAATAGAGAGCATCAAGAACACGAGAGCCAGAGGATGGGGTAGAGTGCTATGGAACACTTTTCTGGGTATCACGAAAGTTATGATTACCTGATGAGACCTGCTCAAAATTGGGTACGCTGTCATGAAGTGGGGAGGATTTCATAACGCCCAATCCTGCCTGAAGAGTTATTGGCAGTTAATGGTTCATGGAATGGTAGTGGGAGGAAACATTTTCTCTAGTGGTGGCCACTGGTGGAGTAAATAACTTCTATCTACCCATGCTTTTATAGGCAACCACAATGAAATTCATTGGATCACCACTAACAACAACAAAAACAAAACAACAAAAACAAACAAGAAAGTAGAAGGGGAACTCAAAGGCAAGAAAAGATAAATTAGCTGGAATATCTGGAAAAGATAAACTAGGCAGGAGTAATGGGGAATGAATATCATCAAAGTGTATTGTATACATGTATGAAGAGATTACAATGAAACCCACTGTAAATTATACAATTAATATATGTTAATACAAATGTATAAAACAGTTATTATTTTTAATTATGTGTATATGTGTGGGTATGTGACTATGTAAATGTGAATGTCTGTGTCTGAAGAGGACAAAGGTGTTGGATCCTGCTGAAACTGGAATTATGTGTCTCCTAATATGGGTGCTAGGGCTCAAACTTGAGTCCTCTTGACAGTATGTGTCCTTAACCGCTGAACCATCGCTCCAACCAAATACAAATTTAGAAAGATTGTTTTGTTTTCTCAATGTAATCAGCTAATATTAATCAACCATAATATCAAAGAATGACATAACTGAAATATTACTTACATAATTACGACTTTTAAAGATATCTGATGAACTGGTAGTGAGGATTTTGTCTCCTTCCAAACCAATTACTCTTTTACAAATATTTGATTTTGGATCACTTGGACTTTTTGCAATTACAATGTCACCTCTGATGGGGGAAAAAAGGAAAAGAAGTATCAGTATTACTACCAAGCACACACAGGATAGTTTTAATAATTTCATAAGGCAACTTAAGGAAATACACACCCACACTTTATCCTAACATATATTGATCCTGCCATACATTAATCATGTTTGAAAACCATTATAATTGAAGTTAGGGTCAGAAGCCAATTGAAGTCATAAAAATTCCATATAAAATTATTGATGATTTCTAATTACCTCATCAGAATTATATCCACTATGTGTTATTTCTGTATCCAAATAATTATAAATAAAAGTTATTAATAGTTGGCTCTAGAGCACTAAAAATGAAGAAACATCATCTATTTCTCAAAAGTTCAAAATTAAAGAATACTATGTAAGCTATATAACTCATTTAGTCATAATTTACAATATAGACTTACATTTGAGGGAAAATTGGACACAACAAAATAAAACACTAAAAGCTAAAAAACATATACTGTAATAGGATATGATATTAAATATATATAATATTAATTTTTCTACTTATAAAAGGCCTTAGTCATGTAAGTAGTAACATTCTACATGGTGATAGCAAAATGAATGAATAAACAAAGGTTTTATTCCCAACATGGTGTATGCCTGTAACCCCAAAAATCAAGAATGGAAGAACTTTTAATTTGAACGCTAGTATAAACTACAAAGCAAATTCAAAGTCAATCAGAACTACACAATAAACCTATGTTTCAAAACATCCATCCTGCATACCTATCATACCCATGGGGTCGGAGGTGAGGGGTGGGTGACTAATATCCAAACCAAACAGAATGCAATGTTTTTTTGCTATATGAACAGTGTTAACATTTTTCAATATTTAACATATTTACTAACTGTATGTGATTCCAGATATAATTTATATACTTTCATGTCATTTATAATGAAAGCTAGAAATGTCAAAATAGAATAAAATCTATAGCAATAAAAGGAAGCTTGGGCTAGCCAAAGCAAACGTTTATGATGCCAGCATTTAGGAGGCTGAGCGACGTTCAAGCCCTACTTGGGCTATGTAATAAGGTGAAGGTGAATCTGGGCTACAAGTCATGATAAACTACAATAGAAAAAAGAATAAAGCATGATTACTGCTCTACTGCAAGCACTCAACAACTTCTAAGCATTTTGGTAGCCCCCACCGAAAATGAGAGAGTGGTGGATATTGTTCAATAATAGAGTGACTTGTCTGGCATACAGGAGGCCCCAGGCGTGGTCCCCAACAACAAGAAAAGGACACAAAAGGAAATTAATTAGTTACCATTAATAAAATTAGGTTTAGGAGAAGGTAAGACAAAATTTTCCCTAATAGCTAAAATCAAGAAGGAATTCATAGGCAGATTTTTATGTAAAAGAAAGACATTATTTTACCAGAATTTTACAGACAACAAAGAAAATAGTATTGACAACAACCACACCACGAGACCTCTCTTTCTAAAGCTCAATGTTATTGACCGGGCAGTGGTGGCGCACGCCTTTAATCCCAGCACTCGGGAGGTAGAGACAGGCGGATCTTTGTGAGTTCGAGACCAGCCTGGTCTACAAGAGCTAGTTCTAGCACAGGCTCCAAAGCCACAGAGAAACCCTGTCTCAAAAAACCAAAAAAAAAAAAAAAAAGCTCAATGTTATCAAGTCATTTAGTTCTCTAAATGTCAGTGGAGCGGTTCACATGAAAAACTTTTGCAGACTTTTAAGCTATGAAAACTGATCTAGTGTGTCTTTGAAAGAAATCACTTTCAAAGGTGCTTATGCTATTTGATACAACAGTCAATATAACCCTGAAAACAAAGTCTGCACCTAACTAGATACTCTTTCAACTCATGCCTCCTTTAAAGGGACTTTTAAAATCACGAACTAACAGAACTTAAAATTTTCTTTCCCACTATAGCTATTGTTGGTGCGGTGCTTTGCGACTCCCAGAACATGGGAGGCTGAGGCAAGAGGATCACTACAAGTGTGAATCCAGTCTGGATGAGATAGTAAGCTTTGGGCTAGCATAAGCTACTTTATCACAAAAATTCCAAAAGCAAATTATTAAAATTAAATATAAAGTCATAAAAATCCTTTCTGCCTACTAGATCAGGTGAGCTGTTCAAATGCCAATGCCTCACTCATGGTATCATGAGTGCTAAAATCTATAATATACCTTATAAAGTAGATGCCCATTAGCTATTTGTTGCAAGATTTAGTAATAGGAGATTGATTGTCTCAAGTAAAAGGAATCCCTGAAGGTAAGGACAAGAGACTTGTGTAGTTTACATAACACATGAGCAGACTTCTATTCTTACATAAAACAGAAGTCTGGTCTCCCCTTCTAAATAAGCAGTCATCAATAAGGGTCAGAAATTCATCCCACTGACTCAGTCCTAAGCTGCAGCAAACAGAATTAGGGGAGTAATATTTTTAAAGTAAGAGTCAGTATCAGCTGCCTACCTTGGTTCTAAAAGTGATTTTGCCATGTTTCAAATGAGTGCCAGATTCTAAGGCACATTACACACTACTGAGACTCCTGAGTGAACAGAGCACAAAAGCAAATTGTCAAAGAACCGTCATTTCCTGAATGCACTTACTGATATTACTTTCCTGATTGCTAAGAGTATTTTAAACAAAACAACACTGAGCTATTTATTCAAAATCTACGGAGACAGTCCAGCACACTGTTAAGGACATTTAAAAGTTACCATGTCACTGGCATTCAGCAGCAACTTGCCTTCAGGCTACAGGGAGGGTAAGTCACTAGGCTATTTTGGTAAAAGTCAAAAAGTAAATTTGTGTAAATTTTAATTTACAATCCCAAATCTACAAGTATGTTTTTTCAGGTTATTACAGTTAAAAGAACTTAACAACTTCCTTGGGACCCTAGCAGGTCAAACAGCTCGACTAAAAGAGTTTTGTGAACAGCATCAAGGGTGGGTGAGAGTGCAGGCAAAGGAAAGAACAGCCCATACTGTTCTTCGTTTTCCCATATGGGAAATGGGCCACAACAAAGGAACAATGAGTATCTAACCCTCCTTTCTATACCAAATACCACTAGTGGGAATCACTTGTAGGTTACTGAGATAAAAGCTGATAGAGACTTTTTCTAATTCTCTAACAGTTTTTAGAGAGGTATAGTTTAGAAAATAAACTGTTACTAATATTTGACATCTATTCAAAAGAAACTCAAACTCACAGTGTCTCCTGAGATAAATAGTAGCACCAGGTTTTGAGCCACTATTTGGAATAGAGTTCTGGAAAATTTAGTAACAAACAGTATTTGCCAAGAAATTATTCTTATTCTGAGAACCACATCACAACAATTCTTCAATCCCAGGCATACACCAAGCTATAACCCAGAAATTACTGACTAGTTATCATGTCTCTGTACAAAGAATAAGCAGGACTGTCATCAATGGAAGTACAAAACAACTAGACCTCTGGTGTGGTAGTAATACAGGCCATGAGGCCCTCACTCCTGACTTAAACACTTCAAGAATCTAAAAGAGAACAAGGTTTTCATATCTATTTCAAGGAGGACTGTTGACTGTCCTGGATGATAAGGAAAGACACAGTGACCACAGACACTGTATGTGTTGACTATTGAAATGCTCTCAAACATAGAGAAACTATTCCATTGAAGAGTTTTGTGTACTTATTACTTTAATAAAAGGATCTAAAACACAAAGTTAGAAATTACAGAAGAATACACTTTATATAATCTTTCACTATAGTTACATCCGTTATAGAAATTTACCTTTGGATAGCATAAAAATGTCGGCTAAGATTTTCTGCAAAGACAATATCTGAATTTTGAATTGTGGGTTCCATTGATGGTCCAGAACACTGTAAAGAAAGGCAATTTTCTGAGTTCAAATCTCCTTAAATTTAACAGAAACCATTTAGGCAAACTTAAAAGAAAGGAAATGTGTAAATATTCTTCCTGAAAACAAACCATATTATAGTTGTTTGATGTTGCTTTGTAAGATACACACAAAGTAACACGTCTTTTTTCAGTTTTTGGCTACCCTAAACTTCACTGGGGTACAAGGACCTTGTCTCAGTTTCCCAGCTATGTAAGTTTCCATTGTCAAGAAGAGTAATGTTAACGCTTGATATATACATGTTGCATGAATGATAGACTTCCTTGGCAATTTTTAAAGCAACATTACCATGTTCATTCTCTGAGAACTGATATCCTTCTTCCTTGTCCAAGAAAATGCTTTCTCAGTATGATGGGGCTGTAGCTTAATTCTCAACTGAAAACTACTAACACAATCAAATGTACTCTAAAGCTATTTGCATCTGTTTGCCTGAAAAGAGCAATCTTGATATATGCCTAATTTTGAACACTGATTTTCATTTCACATAAACAACAGTCTCCATCTATTCTATCATTTCCTGTAAACACAACCTTTTACTCAAAACTTCCTACTGAGGCAAAATAATAAACGTTCAAATAAAATGATAAATAGCAAAGAAGTTTAGGTGTGCTACTTCTAGAAGTACTAATGCCATTATTAAGACTTAACGGAAGGAGTGTCAGCTAAATACACTTACATCCCCTTCAGCTGAAATAAGGGTTATTATAACTACCAATCCTTTACAGTAGAACAACAACAAAAATTAACAACAGTCCAAAAAATCCTATTGGCTGTCCAGTCAGTCAAATATCAATTCACTCGCTTAAGAAAGATTTGAAAATTCTGAATTTTCAGATTTGTGATGTGATACTGAGAAAAGCATTGCTTGGGGGAAAGAGCCAGTATTTAACATTTTGTTACTAATCCTAGCAGAATAATCATTTGCTTTCATGACAAACATGATAGTTATGAGCAGTTTTTGGAATAAGAAAATTTGTGTTGAAATTCTACCTTGCTCACTGACTGGGACCTGGAATGAGTTAGTTTTCTGAGTATGGGGGTTTCTTTTTGAATAGAATGAGTTCCTTATGCAAGTGCAACAGACTTTGTAAGGTAATAAGTTTACAGCATTAACCATATTATAGAGAGGCAAACAGCACTCAAATAACTACTTATAATCAGGTTATCAAGAGATGTTTGTGCCCTGCTAAATATAATATAGAAGTAAGGATGTAATGGCTCTTACATTTTATTCTGGTGCTGATACAAACATACTGCTTTTGCTTGTTTGCTTGCTTTTTATAATTTACATTGTGCGTGTGTGTGTGTGTGTGTGTGTGTGTGTGCGTGCGCTCGCACATGCATGTGTGTTTGCATGCATGTATGAGCATATGTGTATATGTTTGTACTTACCACAGAGTGCCCATGGAGGTCAGAGACAACTTTTGAGAATCAGTTCTCTTTCCACCATATGGGTCCTGGGTATCAGACTTGGTAGCAAGCGCATTACCAGCTGAGCCATTTCACTGGCCCTGATTGTTTTGAGACATAGACATATTTGTTTTATTTTGTGGTTGTGGAAGGACTGGGTGGGGGATACTTGTGACAGAGTCTTATTATGTGCCCCAGAGTGGACTTGGAATTCAGTATGGAGCCCAGCCTATCCTTGAACTCACAGTCCACTGCCTCAGCTTCCAGATTGCAGGTGTGTGTCACTACACCTAGTTCCAAACATACCCTCTCTTACATCCCAATATTTAGAAAGATTTTATGTTTTAATTTTCATGAAATGACTTCAAGCAAAAGTTTTTTAAAAATCCATGTCTCGTTCAGTTAAAAAAAATCTGTGTTTTAAAATGAAATTCCTGAATATAGAAACTTACCATTACAATACCACCAACGTATTCAAAAGCACAATGAGCTATACACCCATATTGAATGGTATAGCCAGCAAGTCGAAAGGCCTTTCCAAGAACACCACGAAGCATAGTTCAATGTTGACTCTGCCACCACTGGCCTGATAGTGAATTTCAAAAAGTTTCATGATCAGCATTTCTTAAAACAATTCAGAAAGGGCTCTATTATAAAATGTCTCCATATACACAGAATGCACCAACACAAATCAGTTTATCTTCATCTGTTACCATCATTTAAGTGACTGAGTTCATGATATAGATAACCCACATCTCAAAACAACCTTATAATCGCATTAGGAAGGGGAAGTACCTTAGATAAGGATGAGCACACCAAAACAGCTCATTCATTCCTTGAAATCTTTAAACAATGTAACTTCAGAAACTACCAAAATCATCTAGAGCCATTACTAACATACAATTTAATCCCCCTCCTTCACACAAACATACACAAAGAATACCATTTTCCTTCTATTATATGTCTCTCCTTATAAAATGACCGAGTTTAAGTCTATATTTAAAGTCCAATTTCCTTTGTATCCACATATCCTGGAAAGTTTTCCTGTAGTACAGAAACTCCAACTTCACCTGAGGGGAGGTTTAAGTAAAGAATTCCAGGTGCAACAAATAGCAAAACAGTGCAGTGTCTCCTGTTTCTGCTGGATACTGCTGACTACTAATTCAATGAACACACACACACACACACACACACTAATAAATATATCTATTTATGTGGAGGGGGAGAAGAAGGAAGGAGAGAGAAAGGGAGGGAGACGGGGGGAGGGAAAGAGAGAGAGGGAGGGAAGGAGGGAGGGAGGGTGAAGAGATGCACGCCATGGCAGACATGTGGAGGTCAGAGAATAAGTTCCAGGACTCAATTCTCTTCTTCTACCATGGGTTCAGGGGAGCAAACTCTGGTCATCATCTTGTGTAGTTAGACAAGCCCCATTACCTGCAGAACCATCAGTACTATAGATTTTTAAAGCTATCCCAGTTTTAATATAATTAAATCCAGCCATTCCTAATAACTATTCCTTCCTTTTGAATGACTCCTTACAACTCTTTCAGGAACTAGTCTTTCCCAGACTCAAGTCCTTACCCAGCATTGTCTCCACCACTCCCTAAGAGGTTCATGAGGGTCAGTTATGTCTGTCTGCCTTCCTGGGTCCTGAAGTATGTTAACTTCCTCTCTTCTTCCTCCTCCTCCTTCTTTCTTTTTTTAAATCTCTTTCTTTCTATTGATTGCCAGAACCTAAGTATACTTTTTCTGGTACTTTAGAGTTCCTTTCTCTAAAGTTCCCCTGCCCATTGTGTGGCTGCTTGCTTACCATGTGGTTGACTCCAGGCCTTTCCCTTGCCTCCATTCTCCTCCTAAGGCAGCTGCTGAGATTACAGCTTGACTTTGGGGATTTTCTTTTAAACTCTTAGAAAATTTTTTTGAATTTTTTTTGAATAAACTTTGAATAAACTTTGGCTTTGCTTTACTTCCAAACATTTCCTGACTTTTTGTCCTTAATGGATGGGGAAAAAGAACAACCATTACCAACCGCCTAGATGATATCACAGCTTCATAAAGAGAGAGGTCTTACATTCAAGACCCTGTTCTATGTATTCTTTGTATGTTAGTTTGTATCTATTCTTTATAATATCCCATATAATAAATTGGGCATATCGGTCAAACATTTCCTTGAGATGATCTAACCTGATCAGTGAGTCATAGGAACCTGACTTATCTACAATAGAACTAATGCAGGTGGCATTCAGACCTGCGAAACAGGAAGCTGCTAGCTCTAGGTAGTATCAAAATTGAGTAGAATTAAGGCATAGCTAGGTAGTATCACACATGTATAGGAGAGAAGTATTGTGTAGGGGTAGGAAACAGTATATTTTCCTCAGAATATCAACAATCTACTGAGGAATCTGTCAGACTCCATTTTGAATGCTGGAGCCATTATTTTGTATTGTTAAAAATAAGTTTCCATTTACTGTAAGAGCTGAGTTGCTGTTTTTAAATCTGTTTCCTGGAACCTGACCTGTTCCAACCCATGACCTTGACTTGTTTTTGAGAGTACCCTCAAAAACCCTCTCTAGCCCAACACCCTCCCTAATCACATGGTGGCCACATGATATTTGTACTGATTGTTCCACTGTCTCTCTTCTATAAACTTGCTTTGCAACTACTTGTGATTTTACTCCTGAAAAGGGGCCCAAGAAATGGAATACGGCATGCTCTCTTTAATTTCCCTTAGAAGGCAGTCACTGGCCAATTCTTGGGTGTACCTCAATAAAAATAAAAGTTTGCTTAACAGTTGCTGGAGGCCCTGGCGAGATCAGGTCATCCGCCCAAATTCTAAAGCTGGACCTTCACTCTGGGACTCCCAGGCTGAAGGGATACTTCAGGAGGTGTACATGTTGAGAAGTTCCAAGGCTCCCAAAGTGTGTTTTCAGTATCAGGAACTATCAGAGTGAAATTCTGTGCTGAGAAATGCAGCCTACAGAAGCCTCCCTATAAGCCATAGTCTGGTCTGTTGGGATCCCAATCTGGGATTTGGAGGGGGGGCAGTCAACAGAACCCAAATATCCTGTTTACGGTAAAAAATGAGATGTCACAAAGCCCACTTAAGGGTCTTGCTCTGGTTTTATGCCTCGTTTGTCTTGTCTTTGTATATTTTGTCTATTAATGTCTTGGCTTTCACTTTTTTGTTTGTTTGGTTTTTGGTTTTCAAGACAGGGTTTCTCTGTGTAACAGCCTGTCCTGGAACTAGCTATTGTAGACCAGGCTGACCTCAAACTCACAGAGATCTGCCTGCCTCTGCCCCCCGAGTGCTGGGATTAAAGGCGTGCACTGCCACTACCCAGCCTTTGGCTTCATTTTGCCTGTCTTCATTTTGTCTTTTGTTCTTGATTTATCTTGAACTTGGGGTGACTGAACAGACAGACAGTATGGGTAATAAGACTAACAAGCCTAACAGCCCTCTAGCTTGTGTGTTCTAAAGAATTTTGACAAACTTTACCAACCTATTGTCAAGGAGGATTATGATTATCCTATCACCAAGAGTAGAATACCCTTTTGTGAAACTGAATGCCCCACATTTGGGATTGACTGGTCCTCCCAGGGCACTTCTGATGCTCAGATAGCCTGGGCAGTGATAAATGTCATCCTTGGTAAGCCTGGCCACCCAGATCAGATTAGATACACCTTGTTTTGAGCTGAAGCAACTTCCAACCTGCCCCTATACATGAAGGTCTGTATAGTACACAAGAGGCAAAGTGGCCAAGACCTGATTGTCAGCAGATGGGCTTTCGAGGGTCTACAGCACAGACACAGGAGGTCCCTCTTAAAACCATTCTGTAGGACTTACAAAAGGAAGACTCTCTCCTCCCTCCATATAAAAATTTTTACCCACTCCCCTCCTTACCCCAACCTCTACCTTTGAAACCCCAGTTCCCACCCCCATGGTCTCACTCTGTCCCTCTGTACCTACCACTACCCCACCACCTAGCTCTCTCCTATCTCCTCATCTTCTCCCCTGCCAGATGCTCCCTACCTCCTCCTGTCTTCTTCCCCTACTAAGAGCTCTTCCCTGGTTCCCCCTGGTCTTTTCCCCTCCCCACACCCACCAGGCAGGTCTCATAAGGCCACCCTGATTCTTCCGGCCTTGGTTCAGGGTGGCAACTCCTTTGGCTTGCTCCCCTATGGCTGTTTCCTGACAATCACTACCTGCATGTCCCTTTCTCCAGTACAAATCTCTACAACTGGAACAACCAGACCTCCCCACTCCCCCATTCAGTGCTAACCCTCATTCCTTAATTTCTCCAACTGATTATATCTTTTACATACATCTCCCCACATGGAATGACTGCCAGCACATTCTCTGTACCTTCTTTACTACCAAAGACAGGAACAGATTATCACGAAAGCAACTTAAGCACTCCCTGGACTAGCTTCAATGGCTAATGACCAGAGAATAGAAGCAAATGACCATGCTCTGCCAAGATGGAGAACCCAATGGGACTACAACACAGAGAGAGTAAGGAGGTCACTCAGTTCTGTCAGAAGGGATGAAATAGGCAGATCGAAAGCCCACTAACCTATCTAAGGTAGCAGATATGAAACAGGCCCCAGATGGCTTTCTTGAAGCATCTCCTAGATGTGTATTGGTTATAACTCCTAAAGACACAGAGGACATGGCAAATCTCAAGGCAATTAACTTGGTCTTTATTACTCAATCAGTCACTGACAGATGTAGAAAGATACAAAAGATAGATGGGTTTGCAGGAAAGAACCAGTCAGAACTATTAGAAATAGTTCAAGTGTTTGACAACAAAAATAGTAAAGAAGATCTTTTGGTAAAGAAGATGGGGCATGTCACCATGGCTGCACTATAAGTCCTAGTCACTTTCAACTCTGTGCATGCACACCATGATAAAAAGAGGAAACCTTTACCAAAGGACCAATAAGCCTCCTGCAAAGAAACAGGTCATTGGAAAAATGAATACCCACACCAGAAACAGGTATCCCTCCCCCAAATCCCAAACCAATAATAGCTATGAAAGATTAGCGAGGTCAAGGATTTTCCAAACCAGGCCCCCAGAGCCAATGATAACCTTCACCACTGGGGAGCCAACATGTAAATTTCTGGTGGACACAAAGGCTACCTAATCAAAATTACAGGAGCCCCTAAGCACCCACCCCCTTAGCAACCAAACAATGGAAGTATAGGGAGTAACAGGATATCAAAGAATATAAATGGACCACTGACCAGACTGTTAACATAGGACAAGGAATGTGACTCAATCTTTTAAGTCTGTTTCCTAGAGCCTGACTTGCCCCAAACCATAACCTTGTTTTTAGAACACCCTAACCCTTCCTAGTGATCCTCCTTAGTCACATGGCAACCACATGGTGTTTTAAGATTTTCTTATACTTTCTTATTATCCCATTGTCTCTCTTCTATAAATCTGCTTTGCAACTACTCATGATTTTACTGTTTAAAAGGGGTCCAAGAAATGGACTTGAGGCTGCTCTCTTCAACCAGACTTAGGAGGAAGTCACTGACCAGCTCTTGGGTACACCCCAATAAAAATCAAGCTTGCTTCAAATCTGGCTCAAAATTGTAGCAGTGGTCTTATTCTCGCACCCTGGGATCAACACTACCTAATTAGTATGCTCCAAATGTTCTGAGACAAGCTGTTTTTCCACCTCTAAGTTCTTAAGTTCATTACTGTTCATTTTTTAGTGATTAAGAATACTAGGGCAAGCAAGATGGCTCAGTCATAAAAGATACTTACTGTGAAGCCTGATGACCTAAGTTTGATCCCTGGGATCTACATGGTGGAAGGAAATAACAGATTGAAAGTTGTCCTCTACACATATAGCCTGGAGGGCACTCACGCATGCGTGAGCACGCGCGCGCGCGCGCACACACACACACACACACACACACTTCTGCAGGCATACATGCCCATAATGTAATCTTAAATTTTAAAAATAGCATTATTTCTAGAGCATGTGTCTACTCTGAACCTTAATGCCCTTAGTTGTAAAATGGCTCAGTGTCAGCAGCACTTATCTCAGTTACTGTGAGCCTTTTATATATGTTCCTTGAGTTTCCTTGTGAACTAACTGAACTTCCCAGAAAAAGTAACACTTCAGGGTTAGATTACACAGCTCATGTGTAGGCAGTCCTGCTGCAGGATTGATCGATAAGAAAGTCTTCATTGGAGAGAGCTGGCACATTTCAGATTCACACCAAAATGATCTTTGACTATCAAGAATCAAACATTGTCCACCTTCCCATCTGACTTAACATTGGTTGATAATAGATAAAATCTTTGGCTTATTTCCTTACCAGAACACTGGCTTCCACCCACCCCAAATCTAAACATGCCATTGACAGAATGTGAAACCTATGGCAAAGTTTTCTTTACTCTACTCTAATCCACCCACCTGATACCCCACTGATGTTTTCAGTAAAATCCTTGATTTATGACTTCTGATGATTTATGGTGTTTTGTCCTGTGACTACAAAAGTCCCTGTAATTAGCCCAGTCCCAAAGGACATCTACAAAAAACTCCCTCACCTAAGGCTCCCGGGTCACTGTGGAAAAGTGGTGGTGGAGAGATGCAAAAGGATCAGGGAATTTGCAGTAAGACTATCTCTTAGGATTGTCAGAAACTATACACAAAGTTTCTGCAGCAGGACTGCCTACACATGAGCTGAACAAGGACAACAACGATGAACAATGGGTATGCCAAAGTGGGGATGGGGGTCCACAAAGTCCCAATCTTGTATAAAAGAACTCCAGGCAACTAAAGAAAGCTGAGAATGGGAGAAAGTCTTACCCGGGAAGAGCACATCAATTGGGGCTCTCCACTACCAAACAGTCAGCTCTGAAAACATGATACACGTATGCTATATACATCATACAGACTGAGCTAGTTACAGTCAGGAATATATAGGTATATACATATATGCAGGCAACAACAACTAATGAGAACAGAGGTAACAACAATTAATGAGAACAGAGGTCATGAATTTGAAAGAGAGCAAGGAGGGATATATGAGGGTTTGGAGGAAGGAATGGGAAGGGACAAATGATAAAATACTAAAGTCTCAAAATTAAAAGAAAAAAATTAAAAATTATCCCCCCCCCAATGTTCCTATAATCGCTTGCAAACAGGAACATGCTGTCTGAGGCCATTTCAGCCTTCTCTGAGTCTCATCCACTCATATCTGGTACAGAATAAGTCCCAAGACTTGAAGAAGCAAAAAAAAAAAACAAAAAAAACCATACATTTAATGAAAGAGAAAATAGTAAACAGTTCCTTAGTGTGGTCTATGTGCAGCATTCCTGAAACTGCAGCACTTAGAAGACTGAGGGAGAAGAACTGCACTGAGCTAGAAGCCAGCCTGGATACACAAGAAGGACCAGGACATGAGCAACAAAACAAGATGCTCTGTCAAAAGACAACATTAAAAAAGAATAACAGAAAACAGGAAGAGTCCTATTCAAAAGTACGTAACAATCATAACTTTACCCTGGAAAAAAAAGAGCTAAAACTATAAAGAACATTATTAGAACACCTGGGGAAGTGGATACTGTGCTCAAAAACAGGATGACTTTAATGTAGCCCAGGCTGGCTTCAAACCCATTATGTAGCCAAGAATGTCCTTGAACCTCTGAGTCTGCCGCCTTCTCCCAAGGCCTAGGATTACAGGTATGTTCTCTGGAGTCTGATTTATATTAAATTTCTTTTCTCTTTCCTTTTTCTTATTTTTGTTGGGGAGTGGCACTGAGATGGAGTCTTACTGTATAGATAATGGTGGTCTTGAAGTCAAGATGATCCTTCAGCACTAGTTTCCCAAGTGCTGAATACCAGTATGTCCCACCAAACTCAACCAAACATCAAATTTCTTAATATTATGCTAGATAAAAGGCTGTTTATAGGAGGTAAGTACTAATTATTCAGGATAAATGTAACATATCTTTTCATATAGTTCACTTCTATTATTGACCATATATATGTATGTGTATATATATACATATATATGCAGATAAACAGATATAAACAAATTCCTAAAAATATATATGTGTGTGTGTGTGTGTGTGTGTGTGTGTGTGTGTGTGTGTGTACTGGCTAGTTTGATGTTAGCTTGACACAAGCTAGAGTCATCAGAGGAGGGAACCTGAATTGAGGAAATGCCTCTAGAAGTTAGGGCTGTAGACAAGTCTGGAAGGCATTTTCTTAATAAATGATTGATGAGGAATGGCCCAGCTCATAGTGAGTGGTGCTATGTCTGGGGTGGTGCTCCTGGGTTCTATTGAAAAGCAAGCAATGAAGAGCAAGCCAGTAAGCAGCACTGCTCCATGACCTCTGCATTAGCTCTTGCCTTCAGGTTTCTGCCTTGCTTGAGTTCCTATTCTGACTTCCTTTGATGATGAACTGTGATGTGGAAATGAAAGCTGATAAAAACTTTCCTTCCCCAACTTGTTTTTTGGTCATGCTGTTTTATCACAGCAATAGAAACCCTAACTAAGACAGTACGTATATATAGGAAAAGGAAAAGTTACTATGGAAAGAAAATGTTTATTGGCTAAATGCAGGCTACATACATATAAATGTGTACTGTATAGTCTTTTCAACTTTCTTTGTAAAATAAAATGGCTTTTATCAGAGTCTTGCTCATTATAGCTTCGACTAGCAATGAACTTGTAATACACTTTCATCAGCTTCCTAACTGTTGAGATTACAGGCATGTGCTACCAACACAGCTGTGAATAAACCTTTTTACAACAAACTCCTGGGGCAACGAAGAGTGTCTTCAAGTCATTCATTAATTCAGTCAACAAATATTAATTACACTACTGCTATGTTTCAAGCATAATAGACCAAGTTCATTTAGTCATAGGAATACAATGGTGAAAATGGGCTCCATCTTCATAAAGGTTATAGTTTACTGGAGCAAATACTGTATACACACAAAGGAAGCAAATAAAAGCATAAATATATCAAGTGATTTCTATAATGAAAAAATATAATAAAGTAATTAAAAACAATGACTCATCTATTTCAGATATATCAGGAATGATTTCACTAAGAGAAAGGTCATTGATGTTAGATTCCAAAAGAAAATGTAAGAAAATTATAAGCAGACAACATATGTGTGACAGAACTGAAAGAAAACTGATCAATGAAAAATATAAAATGATACTCAAGAGACAAGAAAAGTTATTCAAAGTTTTAAGGAAGTTTGGATTTTATTCCAAGAGTAATAGGAAACCACTAACCAGTCTTAATCGCTCTGACACAGAATTTTAAAACTGCTCTCACTGATGTGAGAAAGGACTGCAGTGAGGATCAGAGCAGAAACGCACATAGGGCAGAAGGCAGAAAAATGCACTGGCATATGCAATAAGATGGTGACGATGGAGATGAACAAAAACAGATTTGAGAAATTCAGAAGACAAAATAAATGGAAAAGAAAAAAGAAGAATCGTGGATGGCTTAAACTATAGGTCTGGTAAGTGGAGGTCTACCTACATGGGACACCTAAATCCACATTTGGAGTAGAAAAACCAGGCACTATTTTGGCCATTTCAAGTTTTATTTATTTGTAAACTATCTAAGAGGATGTATGTGAAACTAAAACCTAAAGAAGGTTTTAGGCATAGAAAGAGTTGGAAGTATAATTCCTATTTCAATGGGAATGGTGGTCTTCAGTAAACAAAGAAAGCTAAAATAGTATCTTAAAAGGTCAGTTTTCTGTGGACATTAGCAAATACAGGCAGGGAAAAACAAGAAATAACAGGACTTCATTCTTTATCAACCTTTTTTTTGTGTTTTGTTTTATTTAGTAATAGATAGATAGGTTCCTTCTGTCTGCACTTAACTAGCCAAAAACATATTACAATATTTAAGAGGTATTCCAAGAATCTTGTTATCTTAACACATTTTATGGCATAATTGAACCTCTAAAATTCATGCGAACTATCACTTCAAAAAAACTTCAACCTAGCATATTATTCTACTACATGGACATGGTAATGTGTATTAAAATGATTCTATTCAAGGACAGTCTTGTCTATAGAGCAAGTTTCAGGATAGCCAAGGCAACACAGAGAGACCTTATCTTGAAAAACAAAACAATACAAAGAAGATTTCTAAAGACTTATTGCTATCTCTATACATTAGTGTTCCTCTCAACTCTCACCAGTGACACTTCTTGCAGAAGAGAGTGATGAACACAGAAACTCATAACCGCTCAGTAGACAAAGAATTGGAACATGATTGGTCTTAAACAAGAGATACATATCACACCCCTTTCCCCAAGACTCAGTCATCCTCATGGAAGAGGAGGCAGAAAACTTTGCCACTGGGGGTGGGGCTTTGAGGTTCCAAAAGTCCATGCCATTTCCAGTTAGTTCATATTCATTCTCCCTCCATTCCTCTCTCTCCCTCCCTCCCTCCCTCCCCCCGCCCTGCCTCATGCTTGTAGATCAAGATGTAAGCTCTCATCCACTGCTTCACTGCCATGACTGCCTGCCTGCCGCCATGCTCCTTGCCATGATTATGGACTCATTCTAGGGAACCATGAACCCTAATAAATGTTTTCTCTTATAAGCTGCCTTTGTTGTGGTGACTCTTCACAGCAATAGAACAGGAACCAAGACAAGAGCTAACAATAATACTGCCGGGGGTGGGAGGTAAGGTGGAGAGATCATGACAGACGAGTGGTGAGAAAAAGGGAGAGTGCTAAGACAGAAAGATGGTTACTGAACAAGTCAACCAGGACATTAATACCATCTGTGACAGCAGCTACAAAAGGCTAAGTTCTCGGTAAAAACATAGTCACTACAATCTGGATAACTTATACAAAATAGTTCTTTACAAGTATAAAGTACAAGTACAGAAGGCCCTGGAGGGAATCCTCATACTGAATGGCAGGAGTTCATCGTTCCACTTCTTAGCTGTGACTGCAATGCCACCAGACACTAAGCTCCTGCCATGACAGACGTAGCCCTCACTGTGAACCACAATAACCCTTTTTGCTCAAGTTGCTTTTGTAGAGTACTTTATCACAGCAACAGTTAAAAAGAAGTGTGTATGCGGGGGAACTAATTCAATGAAAAAATATAGCACTTTTGTTTAACTCATCAGCTGAAGGACATTTAGATTGTGATTTTTGTAATTATCAACGTTTCCATAAACATTCATGCAGAACCAAGTTTTTAGTTCTTTTGGGCTTAAATCTAGAAATGGAATTGTGGTCACATGGCAATGCTATGCTGAACTTTACACAGAACTATTCAACTGCTTCTCAAAGCAGCTATGATCTTTTTCATTTTTTACCAAAAATATAAAAGCATTTCATTTTCTTCATATATTTACCAACACATAATAATATCCATTTTTATTATTGTCCCTAATAAATATGAAGTGATGTCTCACTGTGACATTGATTTTCATTTTGCTAATAAATAATATTAAGCATAGTTTTCCTATGTGTATTGGCCATTTGTCTATTTTGAAAAAAAAAGTCCATTTAAGCTATTTGCCTACTTTTATAATTATTATAATTTTAAATGTAGTTGAATCAAAGATTTTAGCAGGCTATGAAACACTCCCACAATGCCAGCATTTGGGAACCTGAGGCAGGATGCTCTTGAGTTCATGGCCAGGCTGTGCTACACAAACAAACTCTGCCTTAAACACAAAAATAAATAGAAACCATTATATAAGTTTACTAAGAATATTCAATTCAGTCTAACAGGAGACAAACTGGGAACTAAACATGAAAACAGGTAGACAATGAAGGAAACAAGTAGCATCAGAGGCCTAAAGGAAAGGAGCGCATAGGGCATATAATGGTTAGTTTTAATTATCAACTTGGCACAATCTAGAGTCACTTGGGATTCTTCATAAGGGACTGTCTAGATTAGGCTGGCCTGTGGACATGTCTGTAGAGAGTTCTGTTGATTATAACTGGGGTGTGAAAATATGCCCACTGTGGATGTCACCATTCCCTCATCTGGGTCCTGGACTGTGTAAGTTTAAAGAAGCAACTCTGATATTGGTAGCTTTTCAATCCTATAGAAAAGTGAGGTAGCTATTGGTTCACATTTTTGTTTTCTCAATCAAGTCATGATTTGAGATCAATATTCCTAATATAAAGCCAACCAGTAAACTAAGAGTTAGTTACGATGTAGTCTATGACTGCTATAACAAATTACCATAAATCTAGGAGCAATAAACAACACAAATACATAAGCTCATAGCCTGCAGATCAGAACTCCACTACAAATCTCACTGAATAAAACCAAGGTATTGGCAAGGCACTAGTTCCCTTTCAAATGCTTTAGGTAAAAATCCTTGTCTTGGCCTTTGCTAGATTCTAAAGCCACCAGCATTCTTTGCTTCAGGGTCCCTTTCCTTCACCCTCAAAGCATTTCTACATACATCAGAAAACGGTCCCCTTTCCAACCTCTCAATCACATACAAGGACCCTTATAACTATATTCATCTCACAGTAATCTATGATGGTTGATGTTCTTATTTTAAGCCTATCTTCAAATTTCTTTTACCATGTACAATAAAGTGTTCCCAGGTTTGGGGATTAGTAGACAGAGATCTGTAGAGGTCCATTCTACCTACACTAACACATTAAACTAGAAATTATCCAACTGTATTTCCAAAAAGCAGGAAACGGCATCAAATGGCAATCTTTTGAAATAAAAATTCACATTCTTGGGGTAAACCCAAGATATATAGTCATATACTTTGGGAATGTGACTCAGTGTTCGACATTAACAAGTCCTCCAGGTGACTCTAAAGCACAGGAACACTTGAAAGCCACTGTTCTAAATTCTCAAGGATGCTAATGGTCACCTGTAGCCTCGCTGACCTTGCTCATCTAGTCATGCATTGCCACGTTATATAACTTACCATATCCTAGCTGTGTTGAGAGCTTGAGCATTCAAAACTGAAAGCAGGGTGCTGAGTACGCCAGACAAACACTAGCACTGAGATACAGCCCCAGACTCTTATCACTTCTTTTACTTTGAAGCACCTCCTCACGAATTTGTTGAAGCTGGCTGGCCTGACTTACCTCGTAGACCAAGCAGGCCTTGCGTCTACAAAATTCCTGCTTCCACTTCCCAAGTAGCCAGAATTACAGTCTTGTGTCTTCAAGACAGTGCTTCAAAATTCTAATTCTACCTAGAAAACAGAAGATGATATCTTATTTTCCCTATTATAATTAAATGTTCTAAAAACTAAGTCATTAACACGAATCAAGTCCTTTAAAGAACATATAAACTTTATCAAAACAATTAGTAGGAAAGATAACAAAAACTAAAAATTTTCATAAATGGTTACTGCCACTTAATATATCAAGATATACTGAATGCTCTTCCTTAGAAATATAGCAAAATTCAAGTAATGTTGGTCAATAGGAAGCAAGGCTGGTGTCTATATTACTGATAGAAGAGCTGTAACAGAAAGTACGCTGGGGCACATTGTTGATAATAGCTTCTTTTATATATGAGAATATGTCAGGCACCAAATACCAAGTCTTTACGTATAACATTTGCTGTGTGCTAGGTACTGATGTAATTGCTCTACGGAGACGAGCTCACCCCATACTTGTGCATCTCATTTTACACATGAAGGAACCAAGGGGTAGAAAGTTTGAGAACAGCTCACCATTCAGAGTCCTTTGGCCCTAAATTCTTCACCTATGCTATCCATCTCTCACTTTCAGTGAAATAAATGTTTTTAGCAACTGTTAAACAGATGTATGGGAGTAAAGCGTCACATGGAAAAAAGAGAAGTTAGATTTGACAGTAAAACCAACAAGAAAAACTAAACAAAGTGAAATGTGGAAGCCAGACCCAAGTTAAGAGATCCCACTATCCTTAGATGTTTGGGGTGTAGACATCTACTCTACAATCCTGATTTAGCTCCAATGGCTGAAACAGACTGGGTGATTTCAGACTTCCCTAAACCACAAATGGCCCACAAATGATGACTCAGGTATGGAATTTTTTTGAGAAGGCATTTTGTTTCAAACATAGAGAAAAACATTTCATGTGTCAAATATTGAGACTACAGTTTTCAGACAAAGAAATGATTAATATTATTTTGTTATCATTACTGCACTGATTACAAGAAGAGGATTCATTGTCATTTATACAAATGCTAATATTAGCAAAAGGTGAACAGGGTGTGGTGGACTGGGAAGTGAAAGAAAGCAGATCAAGAAGTAGTTCAGTGTCATCTTCAGCTATACAAGGAAGTTAAGGTTAGCCTGGAATACATGAAACTTTTCTACAAAAACAACTATATTGGTATATGTACTTTCATTTTGACATATCCGAGATGAAATTACACTACAAAACACTGTTTCCTATAGGAATATGAACATAAAGCAGCTGCAAGACATATGTCCACTTCCGACCCTGAATGGAGGCTATGGTGGCAAAGTAGAGACAAAGGCTTATTAGACACACCCGTGCTACAGTGCAAGCTGCTCTCTCTCACAGTCTGCCTCTCCAACAAGTAATTCAAATTCCTGCTGTATAAAAATCACCTTAGGACTGCTCATGAATTGATCAAATCTATACGTACTAAATCTACTGTAAGATTTGTCCAGAGGCTACTTTTCATGCTTCTAAATTGCAAATTCAGGGCACTCTGATCCCATAATGTATAAAGATTTTATTAAACCTTTTTGTTTTATTTCAAGAGGAAAAACTCCAGCATCATCCTCAGTCTTAAAGCAGTAAACAAAGTTTCACTCTGACTGCAGGATCAAAATATCCTCATAACTGAATATAAACAAAATCAAAAATACCTAATTCAGATTCTTATGCTCTTGTCATAGTACTAATAATGAATCCTTGGGAGCAAAGAGACAGAATTTTAAGTTTTAAGAAGTCCTAGGAAGGAAATCCAGGAAAGGTCTTTGTACTGGTATTTGAGGCCATAGAAGCCTGCTCAACATTTTCAGAAATACAGTAAGATTTAACTATTCAAATTTTAAACTGTGAACTTTGGGATAATGTTATAAATTTTCTTTATCAAATTGAATTTATAATGAAATCTATAGCAAACTATTTCAATCACTTTCATCAACAACATAATCATTCCCCTAAAAATACTATTGTTACAAACATCTAAAGTCAAACAGATACTAATTGAAATGGAGGATATAACATTTAGCACTACAAGTCAGCTGTCACTACTGTCACACCCTAGCACAGAGAGGTTCTTCAGTCTCTGAGTCAGTAAACCTCCAAAAAGGAAAAAGTTGATCGTGTCTTAATCATCAATTTCTATCATTCCCAGATTGCTGTTTTGTTAAACCTAACATCCCTTTCAATATACTTCTCATTTTTCCTACCTTTTATCCCATTGCTTTATCTTCCAAAATACCTTAACTTTTAGTGGCATCATTATGTATCATCCATGCTGCAAATTAAATTAGTATGTACCTTTCCAGGATGAATCAAATTCCTAAATTACCAAGATTTCTAAATTACATTTAAATGACCTATATGTATATAGCAGAATTTACAACACTGGTAAGACCTTACATGTTCATGTTGAATTTAATTAAGATGTACTTATTTTGGATCTTAAGGAAAAAAAAATCCTAATAGAATATGAATGACACCTAGGAAACTAAGTCTGAAGAGCCACTAAGCGAACAGCTTAACTCTAAGTATAAATTCCTGCTGTGCTGATTAAGAGCAAACTTCCATGCAGTTTGCCTTGAAAAAAATAATACTTAAAAAAAACAATTACACAATATCATTAACTATCACAGAGCGTTATCTTGAGACGGTAAACTATCTAACTAAATAATACAAGTCATATCATGATGAGGATTGAAAGATTTCAGTCCCTTTATTTCATGGATAGCTTTTCCTAATAATAAAACTTTAAGTAAAAAATTTTTCAAATAGTAAAAGTACACAGTTCAGGAGAAACACTGTTACACTTTCTCCCCTATTCATTTCAAACAGTAAAATGAAGCAGCACACTTACAACATAGTAGCTTGACAGTGGTTCCACCAAATCCAGTAAGAGTAACAGGCTGGCAGGGAGAGCTGGCAGAACACTACACCTACATTCCATTTGATGGCTTTCCAGTAAAGACTATGTAGAAGATATAGGTACTACATATAAACAGATGCTATAGGTGCATCTGTAAAGTGACTGTAATTTATTCTTATAATATCACAAAAATACTTTAATCACCTATATTCAATTAAAAATTTAAAGTTGAAAAACATTTAGACCACCATTTTTATAATCTATTTTTGAAATGTAAAGCTACTAGATCAAGAGGCACAATAAGATACAAGTCAAATCCTCTGAATAAATATTTCTAAATTAACTACTCTTGAGATCATAACACTGACAACACTAATTATCTTTTCTTGTCTCGGCAGTTATGGTGCATACTGTTTGGGTGACTGACGGGATAATTTCACTTCATTTTCTCTCAGTTTATTCTGAATAGTATAAGAGAAGAATATTAAAACAATTAACACCTCTAAACAAAGTATTTGATAAGGTTTTGGACAGAAATAAAATGTTAAAAAAATTAACCAATGAACTGATTCTAGAGCAAATAACTCTACAAATGAAAGCTGGACTGAGCACCACTGATCTCTAGCAACAGCCACTCAGTATTGCATTAACTATCCTCAGCCCTGACCATGTTGATACCATGTATTTCCCCCAAAGCCATTTCAAAACAGTTTGAGTGAATGTTGTTTAAATATCAAAAATATTTATTACATATTTTAAATTACTAAATGTAATATTCACCAAAAAACGTCATTAGCAATTCAAACAATCAAAAACAGGTAAAATATATATTAAAACAAATTATTTTCAATTTCCAATATCCATAAATATTTTTATCTTATCAATAATGGTCCTATATCCAAAAGAATGATAATATTTGAATTAATATTTAATCTCATATGCAAATCTTTACTAACAGCAATTACTTGGTCACTCAACTAGGAAAAAGTCTAAGATATACCAAACAAGTTTTATATTTGAACAGTTTAATAAAATTTGAACCATATGTATATGTCACAGAATTTATGAATCACATTACTTATACATATTACAATAAAAGATATATTCTTTGCCTTGATCACCTGGTTTTTTTGTTGTTGTTTATAAAATTAATCACAGTTAGCAGGGCAGAAATCGCTTTGAGCTTCATGAATGACATCCAAGAGATGGGAAAGGATTAGTTCTCAGTTGCTGCCAGTTATAACGCCAGGTGGCTTTTTCTGCAGTGAAGGTGTTACCGATAATCCCATTACACTGGTACTAAATCTTGCAGACATCAAAATTATCACCCAGGTTCCTTTTCATCCCATCCTTTCCAAATGACTGGAAGTCGCTTCACCTGAAAGAAGTCAAATCCACATGCAGCTGCTGTTTTAGCAGGCAGCAAACTCCCTGAGAATGCCAGTCATGATTCAATTTTGCTGTGCTGGTGGCCCCCTATTCCCTGTCCAATAATACATCTGTTAAAAAATCCTACAGCTACAAATCAACTTTAATCCTACCAGGGACCTCATGTTGGTCTCGTCTTCCAAAAAGGCAGCAGGGTCTGCTGTCTATCTCTGCTAGTGTCTGGGGAATACCCTTTAAATCCCAGTCCTACTTAGAAGAATAAGCTAAGGATCACAAAACATGACCTCAGAAACCCTGATATGACTATATTCTGACCCAGAGGCATTCATTCTAGGTGAAGATTAGAACTTTGCATAATAAGATTACACAGCAAGTGAATGATATCAAGGGACTATCCATATGCAGCCGCCTGGTTCTGTATAGACAGCCTGTGCTACACAATATGCACTGCGGTGAAAGAGCTGGGTCTTTCTAGCTGAAATAAAATAGATTCACATAAATTAGTTGGCCATTTCCAGAGTTCTAAATCCGCTATTACATCTTTTATTGACAGCTCCTGTGAGGATAGCACAAATGTTACTCCTTTTTCTTCTGTGCTCCTGTAACATCATGCTCAGTAATTGAAATGTACATAGATTACGTCTTAAAATTAACGTCTTGTTTGCTGTAATCTTGGATTACAATTGACTGTGTACATAATAAAATTAAGAAATCAATAGATGGATTTATCATCTCCAGGAAACTAGAGGTATTGTTTATAGAGTGGTTTAACATTTTATGTCAGCACTTTAAATGCAAAAGTCACAGAGACCAGTCAATAAAATTTCAATGTGTCAAAAAGTACAACAGGCACTGGCTAACACTTACACAAAAGTTAAACTGTGTAAAGATTAAGTCATATTATTCAAAGTTCAGAAAGTGGGAAAAAATTAGGGATCTCATGAATATATGATTGTCTCAAAGCTATATTCTAGTCAATTATTTATGCCGATGTCTACATTTTTTTAAGATTTATTTTTATTATTTTTAATTTATGTATATGTAGGACTGTATAGATGTGAGTGCAAGTGAACATGGAAGTCAAAAGAGGGTATGAGAACTCCTGAAGTTGGGAGTTACAGGTGGTTGTGAGCCATCTGACATGAGGGCTGGGAATCAAATTTGGGTCTTATGCCAAGAGCACTACATGGTAGTAAGTGCTGAGTAACTCCTCCAACTCAAGTTCTTCCAACTCAAGCCTACATTTCTTTATAAAGTGGGTACGCTGTTTTCTGTTGTTGGTGTTCTTTTGGTTTTTGGAGATCGGGTTTCTATGTGTTGTCCTGGCTGCCATAGAACTTGCTCCGTAGACCAGGCTGACCTCAAACTCAAGAGATCCATCCACCTGTTTCTGCCTCCTCAAAGCTGAGATTAAAGGCATGAGCTACCACCACCCAGCTTTCCTTGCACTGGGGTTTTTTAAAGCAAAACCCCCCAATCATTGTATAGCCACACTGTAAAATAGCTAAATCGCCCCATATTAATTGTAATTCAGGGCTTTATAATTCATAATTACATATTTGAAAATATGTCACACTGAAATAATATCTTTTCATAGTACCATAGACAGCATTTCAATGTAAGGAATTCTAGAGATATTTAGAAAACACTATTTAGTAAGTCACCTTTCCTCTCCCTAAGAGGCCACAGGTATGGCGCCAAGTAAACGTAAGAAAAGAAAGCTTCAAGAAAGCTTCATGCCCATTTGCATAAGTGGCAATCTCGGAAAATCTAAGGGCATAAAAGGAACGAGTTACATTTATTTTAAAAAGTATTAAGGCTCCTTGTGTGATTCTTGTAAAACTTGACTCAAGTATACTTGAAAAGTGGTTTATTTGCTAAGTTTCATTTACCCTTAATTTCTGAAGAACATTCTTCATTCATTACACTGGCTGTTATTGCATTATCCTAGTATATTTAAGCCTATCTACATGCTACCTGGTCAGCACTCAGGAGTCGGGTAAGATAATTCTGATATTTTATGTTAAGTGGTATTATTGGCAGAACTGTAAACAAACATAATTCGATTTTATAGCATATGAATATTCTTTAGATATCTTGAGTATATCATTAGAAAAACAAGGAAAGCAAAAATTAGGTACGTTGATTTTTATTGCTACACTACTCAAAAAAGTGGTCACTGGCCGCCGTGAAGCTGTTGAGTACTTTAAATGTGATCAGCTTAAACTGACATATGTTATACAACACAATGAATTCTGAAGACAGAAAAAAAAGTAGGAAAACTACAATATTTAAAATTTTTCTATTGATACATGTTGAATAGTTAGGTAATTATTAGTTACAGCTGGTTAAGAAAAACATTACAAGGTTCACATTAAGTTGTCACTGGACAATACTGAGTTGGTAGTCACACATTTTCACAGCTTGTTCCTGTGTCGGTTAGCTCTTGGCAACTTGACACAACTAGAGTTACCTGGGAAGAGAGAACACCAATTGAGGAACTGCTTCCATCAAATGGGCCTGTGGACATATTTGGGGGCATTTTTTAAAAATTAGTGATTGATGTGGAAGGGCTCAGCCCCTGTGAGAAGTGGCAGGTGGTCGAGGGAGATGTAAGAAAAGAGACTGACCAACCCATGTTTTCTGAGCAAGATAGTAAGTAAAGTATTTTCCCATGGTTCATGCTAGTGCCCGAGTTCCTGCCATAGTGAGCGATGGACTATGATGGGATGAGAATGCTAAATACACCATTTCCTCCCCAGACTGCTTTGGGTCATTGTGTTTCTCAGAGAAAACAAATAAGGACAGTTCCTAAGTGGAATGAAACTGTACAAGATAGCACTAGAGCAGAGAGTTACTGAGGGAAAACAGTGTCAAAACTGACAGATAAACTTAGTAAAGACAGTATAGGAACTTGTCATACTAATCTCTGTTGAATGTTTCTAGCTTAAAGGAAACGGTAGAAGATGAGATTCCCCTAACTGCTGGCCATTGTAAACAGAAAAGGAATCATGATGTGTCAAGTTGAAAACAAATGCTTCAATATAGTAAATCTTGGTTTGGTTTGGGCTGTTCATTTATTAATGAGACACGGTGTCAGTATGTGGTATCAGCTGGCTTCAAACTCATGGTGATTCTCCTGACTCAGCTACAGAATTACTGGAATTACAAGCATATGTCAACACACCCAGTAAATTTTTTCAGAAGTTTTTCATCCTCTCAAATAGAATTGCAATACAAATGCAGATTTAAAAATACATATATCTCTCCTGAGCTACTTCTGTATGTTACACATGAATGCAATAGAGAGCAGCTTAAAAACATGTATGGGTTTATAAAGGACGACATTTTTTTCTATATAAATATAAAATTGTTTATATTCAAAACTTTCCAACATATTTAAGTAGAAGAGAATAAAACATTTGGTATATTTCAGAATGTTAGGAAAAACAAAGAGATTAATTTTAGAAATTATTAGTAAGTTGCTTTTCCATGTCTTTTCATCATATCCATTAATGCTTTTTAAGCTTTCACTTAAAATGGTTCCATAAAAACAACACATAAAAACAGTGAAAATATGCAACATATGCCTAACAACTAAAAAAGAGAATGACTCATTCACAAAAACTACAGATAAACTATTATATGATTAAAATATAAAGTCTATCTCCACCAAGTATTCAAGTGTGATTTTAATAATATGATGCAAATTGAAGTATTCAAGATACTAGCTTATTTAAAAGTTGCTTTTTCAGAGTTATTCCTTTACAATATTTATTTAACATATAACACTACTGATGAAATAAGATGGTTAAAATATAACCTATTCTTTAGGATTTAATCATGCTATTTTTCTCTATCCTCTTAAAATTATTTAAGTTTAGCGTCTTCCAGTTACAAGTATCATATAGGTGCACACACACAAGCAAATGAAAACAACAGTAACAAACACCCCCTTCCTAACCATCAATAGACAAGTGCAATGATATTCACTCTAAGTTAATCTCCAGACATCCAAATTCATGAATAAAAATTCATCAGTTTTAAATACACTGAGCCTATTAAGCAAGAACAAAAGCATATGCACAAAAGAGCTTTTAATATATTTCAAAGCCCACAAGAGCCATGGTCTCATTAAAATTATAAATTACACAAACATGGAATGAAGATTCAAACGGCAGTGCAGCTAAGCAGATTACAGAAAAGCCCGCGTTCCATATGATAACACACCATGGCCCTCCCAGATGGGGGCTTGGAACAAAAAGGCCATCATCACAGCTAGGGAAAACCTCCTTGTGATCTCTGGTTTCTGTTCAGCACATGACAGCCAAATAATATGTTGATTATTCTGTTTGTGCTGCTAAGCTTGTACGATGGAATAAAAGCGATATGATCTATTGTGAACCCAATGCTAATGTGTTGCTCCACTCATAAGTAATATATTGATTTTATTTTGAAATTATCTTTTATCTGAATATCAGCTTTTAAATGCATGAATTAAAATAAAAGACAGAATAAAATAATAGTTAATTTGATACTTTAAACTAAACATGCAATTCACAAGTGAAGACCAAGCTTAGTGAGAAATCAGGTCTAATCACCCACCTTTCTTTAACTTCTGCATTGTGATGACAGTGCATTTTAAAACATGTCTTAAAATGAAAAATTATTCTCACTATAAAATATAAAAGTAACACAGTAATAATTAACTTACTAATATACATTACTGACTAGATAAAAGTAAAATAATTAGGGTATTCAAAAACATAATTCTGTAATGTAAATAATAGCACACATTAGAACATATAGTGACATTTTAAAAAAATATAATTGAAGATCTCATAAATGTTTACAACTTAACCACAAATGATAATCATGCGGTCCTACTTGAAATAATTTAGAAGACACTTAAAATTTTTAACTGGAGCTGCCAGCATTAATACATTGCCTTGGTGACAAAAAGCTAAAATCTAATTTTTCCTTCCATTAAAAATATGTATTTAATATGCTAATCTTTAATAGAGGGAATTATACCTAATTTAGGTTACTAGGATTATCTATAAATGCTTCATGAAATTATATATTCATAAATAGTCATTTATGAATGTAAGTGTCACTAACATGGAAAGCTGTACATTTGTTTTTCTACTCCAAAAATTTCTTTCTGATAACATAGAAGATTCTACTTAAAGAGAATCTTTAAGTAACAAAACAAAGCAGCAACAAAAGAAGCACAAACAACAAATGTGGATAAACAGTCCTATTCTCTTAAGGAATTATTTTGCAGAAAATGACCCTTCGTGACCTAAGTCCATTTCACTTGGCTCTCTTTCCAGATATAGTCTTAAGTCCAAAAAATGGAGCAAAATTGCCACACAAGAAAATACGGTCTAGAATGGTTAACTCTAAAGATATGCTTAGAAAACATAGCATATAACATACCTAAGCTTATACAATTAACATTTCTATATCTATCTATACATTCATTATTAAATAACTATAGGTCATCTTAGCATACATTTAAGGTCTTTAATAAAACAAATTATGCATCATTCCCTTCCATCACTCCATAACTGTTTTTGTCAAGATGGATCAAATTTCTCATATCCCTTTAAAGTATCACTGTAATTATCTTGCAATGATAACTATTCCAGATAAACATATCAATTATCGGCAATAAATTTTATTTTTATTTATGTTTGGTTTTGAGACAGGATCTCACTATGTAGTCTCTATTGGTCTAGAACTGTTATGTAGATCAGGCTGATCTTGAACTCAGTGATCTTGCTGAGATGGCTCCCAAACGCTGGGATTATTGTCATTCACCACCACACTCATCTCAGACAGATGATTTTGCAAACATACCTTTTATTTTTTGTGTATGTGAGTGTACCTGAGCCTATGTATGTGCACCACATGTACACAGTGGCTACAGAAGCCAGGAGAGAGTGCTAGATATCCTAGCACTAGAGTTATGGGTGGTAGTTCGCTGCCATGTGGTTGCTGGTATTCTAAATCAGGTCCTCTCTAGTAAGTGCTCTGAACTACTTAGCCACCATTCTAGCCCATCTGAAATATTTTGTAAAAAGTGACAGTAACCAGGATTTTTGACAAATGTTCATTGCAATGGTTTTTTAAATTGCCTAAGAATAAACACACCAAATATTTGCTAAATGCAGAAAAGACTTGATATTCATAGAAAAGGGTTAATATAAAAGAATAAAGATGAATGTAACTCAGATGATGCTTTAAAACAAAATGTTGAATGAAACAAGTGAATAAATACTATTTTATAAAGAAAAAGAGGCAGATGGTGGTAGCCTTTAATTCCAGCACTCAGGAAGCAGAGGTGGGTAGATCTCTGTGAGTTAAGGGCCAGCCTGGTCTACAAAGCGAGTTCCAGGACAACCAAGACTACACAGAGAAACCCTATCTTGAAAAACAAAAACAAACAATCAGAAATTCTTTGGGGCTGGAGAGATGGCTCAGAGGTTAAGAGACTGACTGCTCTTTCAGAGGTACTGAGTTCAGTTCCCAGCAACCATATGGTGGTTCATAACCATCTATAATGAGATCTGGTGCCCTTTTCTGGACAAAACACTGTATACATAATAAAGAAACTTTTTTTAAAAAAAAGTGGTGCATAGAAATATGTGCAAGCAAAAAAAAAAAAAAAAGCACCCATATAAACACACATTCAAAAATGGAGCCATATAAACACACATGCCAAAAAATTAAGAGTCAAAATATAAACATATTGCTTAGAAACATACATGAAAACTAAAAATTATATATTTTATAATATATAATTATTATATATTTTATAATAATAAATATTATATATTATATATTTTATAATATATAAATATAAAAACAGCAAAAGGTAGACTATTTGTTACCTCCAAAGAAATGAGAGACTAAACTAGACATGGTAAAATGTAGTCAACAATCTCAGAATGCTTGAGAACAGGAATGGGAAACCATCAATAGTTAGACTCCTCTCCTCACTAAGGAGAGGGAGAGAGAGAGTGAGGGAAGGGAAAGAACTACATTAGATTGCAGAGTGTCCAAGCATATGGGGATTTGGTTTGTTATACAGGTATTTCACAATTAGTCCACATATTTACCTATGTTTCTTCATAACCTTACATTATGCAATGTGGTTTTAAATTATGTATTATCTGTGATAATGTATTCTTATCATGTATTCTTGCAATTTTTTTTTTTTTTTGGCTGAGAAAGAAAAGGTTCTTTCTCTTGTTAAAAACAATTTACATTTTTTTACATTTTTGGTCAACTTTTATAATTTTGCTACAATATTTTAATAACAAAGAACCACTACTATGCCTACTTCTTGATAATTCCAATTAATTATAGTTTTCACATGCTTGCAATGGCTATAAAAATATAGGAGGCCTATAAATAATGTAAAATCAACTGTTCTGTTTAACTTTCACTTATGGACTTAATGCTATTTCTGCCACTTTTTCTTCTTTTCAAACTAAAAATGCATACCTACTCTAAAAATTCCAGATTACAGCCAGATAATTTTGTACAAGCTGCACTGACAAAAAACTAAGAATATTTAGCTTGAAGGTAGAAGAAACATAGTTTCTTTCTTCTCTCATATGCTTTAAATCAATTTTAGGAGGACTTTTGTATATGTATGATAAGGTCTATGACAGGTTAGCTGCAGATACAATACTTGATGTCAGACCCACTGTCACTCTGTGAAGTATAATCTCTATATGCTACCAAACATAGTATCTGGACTAGGGTAGAGAACAAGATATATAATATTAAAAAACATCTATAAAACATAAAGCATAGGTTGTTCATTTAAATAGATCCAATACGATCTAGTTTGCATAGACAGAAATCATTATGCTTCTACAATAGCATATGGGGGCACAATTATTATAACAGATATCATTATTATAATAGTATACCTGACCTACACTACAAATCAATGCACACACAATTAAGGAAATTATTTAAGGTACACATTGACAGGCATCCCTGAATATATGTTTGCGAACCTTTAAATGCCACTAAACAGAAAGCAAGCAACAAACATGAGAGGATCAGCCTTCTCATTGCATTATAGTAGATTATCAACACCATGGCTACAGTATAGTGCTACCTGGAGGAGTGCTTTTGTGAATGTAGCAAGGACCCCTGATGTGGGGAGGGAGAGCAGTCAAGCAGTTCTTTGCTCACCTACTTAGTGCCAACCTTAGAAAGTCACATTTTGTCCAGCAGGGAGCAGCCTTACAACAGCCAAAGGACTTAACTTGAACATGAAACCCACAGAAAAAAAAAAAAAAAAGGCTTTTTTTTTAAAGCCCACTTACCATACATATGTTCTACAATTCATTCAACTTTAGCGTAGTTGCAAAGATTTCAGGATAGCCCAAATCTAAAGCAGGTCTCGAAGCATATGGAGTCATCCATGGTTGCAGATTCCTAAAGCAGTAAATCAAAGCTTTTAGGTCATCTGGGACCAATGTTGGGCTAAATTAATGTATGGTGCGAGCAGACATTTCTCAAGGAATTGTATCTTTCTTTAAGATAGGCAGCAAGAGTCTTCACAATATATATTCAGTAGCATTGGACATTATCAAATGATAATATTAAAGTCTTTTATCTAAAAGAGGATTTAAGAAGAAAGAAATTAAAAGACAAAACAGGATAGCAGGTTATATAACTAAAAGCTAAGCACTGCAGTCAAGGAGTTGATGAGACAGCCATGTAGACTTTTACACTTTTGCTTTTACAGATCAGCATGCATATCTAATGTCATCTTTTCTTTTTGGACAGGGATTTTCTATGTAGTCTTGGTTGTCCTGGAACTTGTTTTGTAGACCATATTGCTTCAACTCAAGAGATTTTTCCTGCCCCCTTGAGGGCTGAGATTAAAGACCAGACGCCACCATGTTCGGCTAATGTTAAAAGTGTAAACATATATGAAATTAGTTCATAATGCTGTTGTAAAAAATAATAAATCATTTAATAAATATGATGACTGCACATGATAATGGCACCATAGAAAAAACTCACAGTTGAAGGGCAAAATATTTTTAATGTGAAAAACCTATAATATATTTAGCTATCATAATGCAGCATCAGCTTTCATGACTTAAAGACACAAATAATTGTCTCTGCTTCTACTTGAAATGCCAAAGTTTGCATTGCATGCATTTACATATGGCTTTTCAGTGGCCACACCAAAAAAACAATTTCTGCTTTCAAAAGATGATTATCAATCTTCAAGTACATATAATTTGGGATTTTGTGTAAAAGTCTGCTTAAATATATTCATTCATTTATTTACAGGCACTATATCTAATCTTAATCTCATTGTACTGCAAGTCTCAAATGCTATTATATTTATGCTACTCATGTAACTATTTTCTTATAGTTATATACACATTTGAATCCTTCCTAAACATTTTAGAGTCAACATCAAAATAGCTAAACTTTACCTTTGTTCCAATCAGTTAAAGACCACCATGATTTTAATAAAGAGGTGGTTTAAGATCTTGTTATAATAATGTATACTGTGTAACAAATTTCTTTAAATCAACAGAACTTTACTGTTATTAATGTGTATACACATATACAATATCCTCAACAACTTCTAGTATAAAGGCTGAAAGAAAGTGTTTCTCCAGCACTCTCAAGTACTGATATTAACACAAAGAATATCAGCATGTTAAGAAATATATTTTTGGGAGGGGAGTGCATGCCTGCCATAGCATCCATGGAGAGAGAAGTCAGAGGACAGCTTGCTTGAATTGGTTCTCTCCTTCTACCATGTGGTCCTAGAGGAGGAACACTTGGTAGCAAGTACCTTTAATCATCATGAAATCTCATCAATCCATGAGCCATCTCGTCAATCCATGAAATAATTTTATCAACTAATTATGTATCAGCTCTTAATTTTTGTAAATACATTTCACAAAAGTTTGCATATAAATGACTATTATCCAAAAGAGACTTGAGAGGATTGAGTAATGACTTACTTCCCAAATAATATCTACTTAGAATCATAGCACGTGACTATATACCACTTGAAATGTAATTAAGGTAAGGCTCAACATGAGATTATATTAGATTAGAGAGGTAAGAAATCTAATACTAATGGCCTAATAAAAGACAGAGAACAATACACAGAGCCATGAGTAGAAGACATTACATAACTGGAGACAGAGACTGGAGCTATGGTTTCACAACCAAGAATATCAAGAGCCAGCAGAAGCCAGAAAGAAAAAGTCATTTCTTAATGACTTAATGACTTTATGGACATGCAGACCATACTTTTTACTTCTGATGTTCTGGAAAGAGTTAGCTTTCTGTCTATATCAGCTCCTTATAGTGGTCCTAGAAACTTCTTGTAGATCCTGGCACATGAAGTGGGGTGGTGCTCTAGCAGATGCTTACAACAGAAAAGCTTAGGTTGCCTTAAAGAGGATGTATGGAGGAACCTCTCTTCTGAGTATCACACCTATGGGAGATCCTGGTTCAAAATGACAAGTTTAATAACACTTCTTTCAAAATAGCTCTGAAACAATAGTATGTTTAACTAATACAAGTAAACACTGAAGACAGTGAGGAACTTGACCATACTAGAGACCTTGAAGGGTTGCTAGAATATAATGTCTATAAAATTATAGAGCCAGGTAGAAAACAGTACAGCACACAGGCACACAAACAACAGTTCATACAATAAATCTTGAAGCTGCCATTTACTTTTGTGGGGCAACATAAAGAAGTGTCATACTCTTGACTTTCAAATGGCTCAAAGGAAAAGACTATGCTGTGACATGAAAACTACACGAAACTCAAATTTCACCTTTTAACATAGCTGTGCTCAACTATGAATGCCAGCTCTCGTGGTTTACTCATGGGAGAGACGAGCAGCTTCCAAAGCATACAGATCCTTATCTTTTAAGTCATTCTGTTGAGGACTTGCTTTCTTCTTAGACCATTAAAAATATAAGGATATGTATGCTATGCACTGGTGACATATTAGGGATGAAAGCAACCATTATCAAATCTTTCTAGTAGATATGTTATTGCTGAACCTTGATTTGTTGCCTTCTCGCCCCCCGCCCCCAGAACTTGATTCTTCATTTTCTAGTTTTGTTTTGTCTGTCTGTTTTTGGGACATGGGTCTTATGCAGCTAACACTAACCATGAACACCTCGTTCTCCTTCTCCACCCCATTAGGATTATAGGATTGAATCCCGGCCTAAATATGATGCAAGCAGGCAGGAAGGCAGGAAAAAAGAAAAAAAAAAATACAAAGTAAAGTTATTGTGATGGCATTCCCCCTTAGCACCAGAAGGAAAAGGCAGGAAAATTCTGTGAGCCCCAGCCATTCAGGGATATACAGTGAGACTTTGCCTCAAAACAAACGAATAATGAATGAATGAATGAACGAATCCATGTATCATTCACCACTGTCAACAGTAATTCAGTATCACAGGTGTTGACTTGGAACTTGATTCAAACATTGCTTATCTAGAATGCCTTTTAAAAATCACTTAACCAATTCCTCCTCCAGTTCTCATCTGAAAAGAAAATAAATAAATCAAGAAAAACTCTAAATTACATGGGCTTTCTTTCACAAATAAAAAGTGAAGTAGGAACCCACGCCACTAAGATTTCGCAACCATTAGAAAATAAATCTTATTCTTCTCAGATGTCCGGGGAGAGAAACCTTAGGTAGTATCTGATTTTTTGCAGCTGCTTCGGAGAGCGACAATTAAATGTGTGAAGAAGGTTGTCAGAGTAGCACTTGTCATTCACACTGCTTAGGAAAGACTCTCCAAGATTTCCAGAAATCCTAAATGAAATTACCGAAAGCTGGTCACGGAAACTTACCAGAAAGGTATAGTTTGTCAGACCGGGGAGAAAGCCCAGTGGCCTCAACATTCCTAAAGGGAAGTTTCTAAGAAAAGTCATGTGCCCTAACTGGCTAAGCCTAGGCGCTAACCAGCCACTGGGGTCACTCTTACATCCTTTCCAGTCAGCACAACTATTCGAGAAAAGATGGCCTCGCGTGGGGAAGATGGGGATAACTTTCCTTAGAAACAAGAAAGGCGAGAGAAGCGCCTCTCCCCGGTGCTAAACAGCAGGGAAAATGAGAGCTCCAACCGGCAGTGGCTAGCGAAGAACCGCGGGCGAATCGCTCCTCCACCCTTTTCTGTAACTCCGCGTGAACGCGGGCGCTCGCAAACCACGGATTTCCAAAGACAGTACCCACCTGCGGCCCCAAACACCAACAGAAGTTCCTCAACCAGAACTCTAGCGGACCTGGTCAACCTGGGACGCATACAAGACTCCTGTTAGACGTACAGAGCACTTTTCAGCAATAGGCCTGGCGATTGGCTGAGTAGCAAGGGAATTCTTATTTCTATTGGCTATCAGTGGAGAGTAGGCGGGACTTTGGAGCTGTCTCTGACGGGCCAGTCGCTCGAGTTCCCAGAGTTCCTATTGGCTTGTCGCGGGAGCTTCAAGATGGCGGCGGCAGCTACCTGCGGCGCGGGCAGCGCGAGCTCTGGGTGTCTGGCGTCCACAGCCGGCCGGAGCTGCACCACCAGCTTCCAGAGGAGGAGCAAGGCCTCTGGGACTGACGGAGGTGGCTCTCGGCTGCTGTCCATTGCGGGCACGCGACCGTCGGTGCGGAATGGACAACTGCTGGTGTCAACCGGGCTCCCAGCCCTGGACCAGCTCCTAGGTCGGTTCAGGTTGAAGATGAGGGCGCATCCCAGGGAAGACTTGGGGAGGGACCCCCGGGGCAGCTCCTCATCCCCACGCCATGCTCAGCCATGCTCACCCCTCTCCCCTTCACAAACGTGGTCAGGGTAGCCTGCTATGATAGAGACCGGGGGGGGGGGGCGGAAGATTTGCGTGGAGATGTCTTGAGATCTGTGCACTAAGCCCGCTCTGGGACCCACAGCCCTTAACTCCGCTCTACCCACTAACTCATTTCCAGATGACCAGGACTCCCTACGTGCTTTTACACTAAAGTGATTCCTAATGAAAAAGAAACATGGAAAGGAATTGATTTTTAGAATCCTCTGCTGGTCTCTATGACACTCTCCCTCCTTTCCAGGTAGCTTAAAGCTGGGACTAACCTACAGAACTTAGCGTTGTAAGAGAAGGGTTTCTTTGGAAAATGTTGGAAGTTTTCCCCTCTTTTTTTCCCCATTGTGAACTACTTATCTCCTTAAATTGTAAGCGGTGTTGGGTCTAGAAAAGTGGATGTCAAAGATGTGTGTTGACTCAAAGGAGTGACAGTCTTGATATTCAGATAGTTCTGCCCCCGAGTATCTTCAATATGTTCATAAGTTATGTCTGAATGCTGCTTCTTAAACACAGATGTGTACTTACATTTTGTAAGCTATTTCTCATAGTATTTGCTGTGTGTCTGTTACATATGGTTCATTTGCGTAATATATTACAATTGCCACTACTTTTTCTTGTACTTAATTTAGGGTTTTCTCTGGGTTGTATTCCAGGCTTTTAAAGTAAGTTTATCAAATAACAAGACAAGCTTCAGAAACAGTATGGTTTTTTGATTCTATTATTTCATGTTCTAAATGGATTGTGATTGATTTCTACATGGTTTCTCTGTGGCTTTGGAGCCTATTCTGCAACTAGCTCTTGTAGACCAGGTTGGTCTCGAACTCACAGAGATCCGCCTGCCTCTGCCTCCCAAGTGCTGGGATTAAAGGCGTGCGCCACCACCGCCTGGCTTCCTACATAAATTTAAAGTAGTTGCATGTAATTGTTTTAAACCCATTGAGTTGTGGGAGGCTAAAAAGAGAGTTCAAAATTCATAGTTGGTGAATATTCATTTCACATTTTTCCCTTATGGCCTTAGTTGTTATCCTAGGTTTGAACCAAACCTTAGAAGACTGGCATATTTGAGTGAACTCTTATCCAGACAGAAATTAATCTGTAAGCTTTAATGGCAGTAGATCTTTCCTATCAAACTAACCTGTCAATCATTTCTACTCCTTAAATGTTCATATTTTTAATTGAATGAGATAGTCACGTTTATTCAGTTTATTCAGATTTTTTCAAACTCTACAAACAAAAGGACTGCATTTTCAGTACTGGGCCTTCATTTTCTTATTAAAATAGCAAAATGTGCCTAGACCACGGTCTTGATTGAAAGAAGAAGGGAAAAAAAAAAGACTAAAGTAGTGGTAAGTATGAAAGATAGAGTTTGACTTTTGAGCTCCAAAAGCTGATTCAGAGATTTAATGGTATGAATAGTGACAAAACTCCCAACCAAGTGTGCTGAGCGTCAGATTCCCGTTTAGGCATCTCTGTACTTAGAGCACAGCTATTGCTAAGTTTTGAGAGCAATTTTCAGGGAGTTCTGACAATTTACTGAACTTAAGATTAATTATTTAACTACAGTTTCTTCACACCTGCCAAAAAGAACTGAGGGCACCTTTCTTCTATGTCTCTACAGAGATATATACTTGATCAATAATGTTTGAAATTTTCAGAAATGCTTGGGCAGTGGAAGATTCTCATATTTGAGTATAACATACTGAAAATTAGTATTGACAAAGCTCAAAATAGTATCAGTTGTTGAAATGTATGTATTCCATGATTGAAGTTAATTTGCAAAGTACATAGAAATTCAGAATGCTGTAATGTTACCACGTTTGGATTAATAAATATGCCCAGTTGTGTTTTAGTTTTTAACTTCTTAATGACATTTTTGTAATTTGATTTCCTGTCTTGTGTGTTTTCTGAAGCAAAAAAATTTAATTTGTTTTTCATTAAAACATTTGGAAGAGAAACATCTGTTGCTAATGTATATTCAAATAGGAATAAGGACTTTGGGTTAAATTGTTACTTTCAAAAGATATTAAAGGCTTATATGACCCTATGGTGATAAAATATAATGGTAGAGGGATATTAAAATGACATTGTGAGCACATAACAAGCGAATGTTGTATTATACCCACTCTGTGGTACAGTGAAACTTTACTATTGCCATAGTTTCTCCTTTTACGTTCACCAACTTTGAAAAATAAGGTATCCAAGCATTAATTTGACGTCATTTACCCAAAGTTTGTAACTTACAAATTTTGGTGGTGGGGGGAATATGAGATTGATATTTTCCCATTAAAATAGTACTGATAATGGTTGATTGTTGTCTAACTACTCCCCCATGAATAACAAAACTATGTCAGACAGCTTTTAACACTTAATATTCTTAAAGTTTCTTTTATTTTTGTTTTTTTTTGGGGGGGGAGTCTTTTTATTTTATTTTTTGTCGGGGACCAGCCTTGTCAAAAATACCTCTTGCCAGGGTAGAAGCATGGGGATTTAGAAAATATTAGTAAAGAATATGAAGGCATGAATGAAAGAATGGAGAATCATAAAATAGTATCAGAAGGAAATTCCAGTGAGTACTGAAATTAGCCAGCATTTAATTTCCAACTGCTTAAAATACCCCTGACCTCAAAAAAGTAAGAATAAGACTAAAAAGTACATTAACATGATACAAGGAAGTGAACATACCAATTGAAGGTGTGGGCCACAACCAAAGTTAAACTTTCTGTTGCTTGAACAAAACAAGTTGACACTCACACCCTAGACCAAAACATTCTATAGGCAAACCACTCCCTGGGTGGAATCCAAAGTTATCTCCTTAAGGGAATTGAACTTAGTTGGGTCCTTAGACTTTTGTTTGAGGTACTATCATCGTCACTTACTGAGTAATAATACCGAGTAATATTACACTTAAGTGAAGATTATTGCAAATACGGCAAGGGCATCTCTTACTAACCGTGCTCAATTTTACATGTTTCATTTTCATTGACCAACATCTCGTTATCCCACTGAGAAGGAAAACTATTTGAACATTTTAGCTTACGCTTGAAATCCTAGTGCTGAGAAGGCTGAGGGTTCAGCCCAGCCAAAGATAAAAAGTGAGATCCTATCTCAAAATTTAAAACCCTTTCCTTATTCCTTTGGAAGTTAGATACAGAAGTTATGTAGACTAGGGACAGGAGAATCAGCCAACTTTTTATAATAATAACTCTGACTGGAACACTAGAGTATGATTTTATCTTCTTGTTTTATTTTTTTGTTTTTCAAGACAAGGTTTCTCTGTATAGCCCTGGTTGTCCTGGAACTTGCTCTGTAGACCAGGCTGTCCTCGAACTCACAGGGATCCTCCCGAGTCCTAAGATTAATGGTATATGCGACATCAGCACCTGGCAATTTTATCTTCTTAAACATCTTTATGTTTAAATATATGACCATTAAGGTCTTAGATGTTTGATTATTTTTTCCACATAAAGGAAGGAAGGATGTAAAGTTAAAAATATAGAAAGTAGCCATGGCCTTTATGTAAGACAAGTTAAACATTTCATCTAATAATCTAAAAGCACACAATACTTGGATTTTTTTATGAATGCTGCATTAATGTACATTTCACTCTGTTAATCTTGAAACTGTCCTCATTAGTGTGATCTATATTTAAATGTTACAAAGTTGTTTTGATGTATAATTAAATTATGTGTTCAGTTTTCTGTTGAATCCAGCTAAAGTGCTATAAATCCCAGAAGTAGAAATGAAAGAATCAGAAATTGAAGTCTCATTCTCAGCCACAGTGAAATGAAGCCAGCTGAGGCTACACTAACCTTCCAGCATGCACAGGCATGCGCACACACAGGAGCGAGAGATGCACCCACATGCATATGAGCATATGTAAATGCACTAACTTTAAAAGTGTCACCAATGATTTTGAAACGTTTTACAAATTGTCTTCAAATTATTTCAGATATCACCATAAATTAGTATATACTACAGTTTTTCAGTTTATTCTGGGACCATGTTAATAGATTTCAGACTCTTTAACACAACAAGTATGATTTTGTTGTTGTTTGTTTGTTTATTTGTTTGTTTTTCAAGACAGGGTTTCTATGTAGCTTTGGAGCCTGTCCTGGAACTAGCTCTTGTAGACCAGGTTAGTCTTGAACTCACAGAGATCCTCCTGCCTCTGCCTCCCAAGTGCTGGAATTAAAGGCCTGTGCTACCACTGCCCAGCAACAAGTATGCTTTTTGTACAAGGGGAAAGAAATAGTATTAAGTGAACTTTTTGTATTAAATTTTCCACATATTTATCACTATAAAATATTTTGGGAAAAAGATTTTTATTGATGTTCAGAATGTTTTATGGTTTTGTGCTTATACATACAAACCTACAAGAATACTGCCTTCTGTTGTTCAACAACTTTGAATATTTTTAGTATAATGCAACAAATATACTTGTAGTCTTTCTTTAGTATGTATTTCTTACTTTTAAAGTACATTTGGAAAATAAAAAGAGTACATTTGAGACATTAATTCCAAATACTAGTACTAATACTTTTACAGATGAACAGCAAAGTATCATGTGGACTGTCTTTCCTCTCTAGCATAGTTTTGATATCCAAAAAGTTAATTAAAGTGATTATTTGAATTATATATTCAAGATGTTAGCTTCATTTGAATATTTAAAAGAATTCATTCTAATATTAGTGAAAATGGCCTGCTCTGGTGGCTCACACCTTTAATCCCAGCACTTGGGAGGCAGAGGCAGGCGGATCTTTGAGTTTGCTGCCAACCTGGTCTATAAGAGCTAGTTCCAGGATAGCTAGGGCTGTTACACAGTGAAACCCTGTCTCGAAAAACCAAATGTGTGTGTGTGTGTGTGTGCATGAAAATATATTTTTGATTATTCCCTGTAACTTGAATTGACAAAAATAAATTTTATATTTGAGAATTTCTAGACTTTGGATATAATTTTTCAAAAAATAATTAGAATTATTAGTTCCTATGAGACTTGCTCTATTTGGAATAAAGTAGAATTTTTATCAGTCACTGTGCACATTTGTGTCTTGACTATTGAGTTAACTTATTAACCAGTGTTAAATATAACAATGGAGTGCTTTACCACAGTTGTATTGAGTGTCTCCGAGTTCTGTCTGGAGAAGGGGACTCTATAACATACTTGAAAAGTGAATATGATATGTACTATGTAATTGCAGGTAGCATGTAACTATATCATAGTAACACATTAAGTGAAGTATTGCAATGATACTTAAAATATTCTTCACAAGGGCAGTGTCTATTTTTATTGAGGTATTATTATTATTTGATAATATTGAGGTATCTGTTCTTGAAGTTTAAATTTTGTGCTAAAGAAGAACCTAGAAAGTTAGTGACTAATGTTGTTTTTGTGTGTCATTTCCAGGTGGAGGCTTAGCTGTCGGAACAGTTCTTCTGATTGGTTAGTATAAAATACATGCTGTGATACTTCTGCCAGTTCTGTTTTGTACGTGATGGTGTTAGGAGTTTCTCATCTGAAATTGGGTATTTAAATGATGAGTTCTCCACAGATGTAAGGTCAGTTAGAACTTGTCTAAATACACTTTTTTTTTTCTGTTCACGTTATTTCTTTCTTTTTTTAAGAAGACAAACATTTTTCGTTATACATACCAATCCAAGTTCCAACTTCCTCCCCTCCTCCTTTTCCCTCAACATACCCTCACTCCTCACCCCTATCCACTTCT
>JAQHUG010000068.1:5655506-5678146 GCA_028555095.1 Dicrostonyx torquatus | reverse complement strand
GTAACCAAGTCTTAAAAACATAGGAGCAAACTCAAGACCTAAACTATATCATTATTTATAAGAAAATAAGAGGATAAAATATTATTTTCTAACATTAGACAGTGATAGCAATAAACTTCTCCACTTAAGCATAAAGGTATTATAACACTAAACTTAAAACTAGATTCTTTCATAGAGGTCAGGCTTTATAATTTCCCTATGTATTTGTTTATTCAGTATATTCCCTATGAAAGCAGAGATTTCCTCTATTTTATTTACAGTTATAATTTTGTTGCATATTATAGTAGGATAATTAAATGCATTTTAATGTATATGAATACCATAAGAAAATAAAATTATATTTGTGATGTTCAATTTTAGACCTTACTGGGCAGGGCAATACCCAGATACTTGGTCAGAGAATATTCTGGGTAGACCATCAAAATATTTTTGGATGAGAGCTACATTGAGCTTTTTGTTTCTTTGTTTGGTTTGGGATTTTTTTGTTTTGTTTTTAGGGACAGGGTTTCTCTGTGTAGCCCTGGTTGTCCTTGAACTCACTCTGTAAACCAGGCTAGCCTTGAACTCACAGAGATTCACCTGCCTCTACTTCCTGAATGCTGGAATTAAAAATATACACCTGTACTCCTCTGCTTCACTGAATTCTTTTATGCTGGGTAAAAATATGATTTTTTTTGTCTAGTATGGTGGGACTTTATCCAGTTTGTTGAATACCTGAACAGAATAAAATGATTAATTATCTTGAGCATAAGAGGTATTGATGTGACTGGACTTGAACTCAGGCATTGTCTGTTTCCTGCCTTCTGACTTAATTGAAGCATCAAGTGTCCTAGGACTCCAACCTGTCAGCATTCAGATTGGCATTACACCTCAGTTGTGCTAACCTTTGGCTTGCAGACCTGACTCTTCAGACCTTGAGAACTCACTCTGCAGGGCTTTGGGATTTGTCTGATTCCACAACTACTTTGAGCCAGGTTCTTGCAATAATCTCTTAAAACATTTATACACACATACATTTGAAACTGTGATTTTAATATCTTAAAGAGTTCTTTGCTCTTGACAAGTTTAAATAGTTCTTCCTTTTTTGTTTCCATTTTTAGCATATATATTTTTATTTTATGTATGAGTGTTTGCCCCATGTATGTCCGTGCACCATGTGAGGACCTGGTGCCCACAGAGTTCAAAAGAAGGTGTCAGATTCCTATAACTGGAGTACAGAAGGCTGTGAGCCTCCATGTACGTGTTGGTAACCAAACATGAGTCCTTTTCCAAAGCTGCAAGTGCCCTCAAACACTGAGCCACCTCTCCAGTCCTCTTCCTTTGTTTTAAAGTTGTCATTTTTCTTGATTTTTGTCCCTTACCCCAAGATTTACTGAATTGTAATTGAGAAGTGAAAATTGTATATATTCACTGTTTATAACATGAGGTGTGTGTGTGTGTGTGTGTGTGTGTGTGTGTGTGCAGTGAATTGACTTCCACATCTATGACCTACCACAGTTGCCATTGTTAGTGTGATGAGAACACGTTAGACCACTTTTTAGCTGTAATTTCTATGCTCCCAGAATTTACTCATAGCCAAAAGTTTTGTATGTTTTAAGCAGAATCTCCCTATTTCACTATCTAGCACCAGGTAATCGCTGTGTTACACTCTGCCATAGTGGGTGTTTTGAAGCTAGGAGTGTTCTAATGATACATTCTTTTCCAAGTAGAGCTTTTATTTAAGATATTATAATGTTGCCACAAAGTCTAATGCTTTTAAGCAATAATTATACTTTTGTATCAGAAAGATTTGGTACTTCATTTTGAAATTCTTCTCTTTATAAATATTTTTATTTATATAATAAGTTTTATTTAAACATCAATTCGGTTTTCCATAATTGAATATTTACCATGAATATGTTCAATAAGCCATAAAATTGAATGTATGGGACTTAGAGAAGAAGCTATCACTTAACAGAAGAAAAATACAAATGACTTTATTGTAATGAACTCAAATAAAAACATTGTGGTAGCCACTCAAACACTTGTCCAGTCTTAAACCCTGTACATTCCATTGGATTTCTGTGCAGTTAGAATGGTCATTCTAAAGCCATGGAACTTTGCTAAGGGTTGGATACTTCCAGTTTCAGTTATATTTTTATACATTTACCTACCACAGAAAAGAAATACTATGCTGTAGAGAAACCCAGAAGAAAATTAGTTTTAAGTACCTTTTGTGAATCATGTGTCCATTTACCTACTTCTTTTAATAGTAAATTTATTTTTTTAAAGGGTCAGATGACTCAGTATGGATAAGTTCTTGCTTAAGCGTTGTGACCTGAGTCTAAACCTGGTATCGATATAAAGACGGAGAAAACCTACTCCACACAGTCCTCTGGCTGTCATATACATTCCATGGCATGCACTGCACACATGTATTGTACACACATACACACAATGAGAAGAAATAAATTAAAACTTATTTCCACTTATTGAAATAGCATTATTTGCTTTTATCTATAACCATATATTTAAATTACTATTCAAAAATTGTTTTAAGTCGTATGCATGTTTAACTTTGTGCTACATAAATACTATTATTTAGTGATTCATTTAAAACTTAATTTTTGTGCTTATATTTTATACAACTCTACAAACTTATTTTAATATAAACTCCTGCACATAATTATATTTCCTAAATTTTCAATCGTCTAATTTTATATTTCTTATGTTTGCCTTGGAAATTTGATTTTGAACAAATAGCATTCTCCTTTTATATGAAAAATGCAAGTGTTGTTTTAATATGTGAATATTTAATATGATCCATTTAGTATTTTTACATGTTTAAAATATAATGGATTATTAAGTGTGAGTGCCAGACATTTCAATTATTCATGTACTTCATAATGCAAATACAGAAATATTTTAGCATCTCTCTGAGAAAAGTAAATAAAATATTTTGTACTATAAATTGATATGTTGAATACTNGGTGATCTTGTCTATTTTGCCTTTCCAGGTAGATCTATGTATGTTTTTCTTAGGCTTCACCTTCTTACTTAGCTTCTCTAGGATCATGAACTATAGGCTCAATATCCTTTGTTTATAGCTAGTATCCACTTATGAGTGAATACATAGTATGTACTAAGTATACTTTTTAATTCAAAATTGAGATGGGCAGACATATTTGAAAATGTGTCGCCTAACATTGACAAATAGTTACCTCTCACTGTGCACCATTTTAAATTTAATTTAATTTATCTGAAATGTCCTTTGCATTTTTTGCAAAATAAGAAACCAACAACTCAGTATTAAAAGTGGATTGTAGTGATTAATTTGAGAAATGGAAGAATTGATATGTATATTATATGAGTGAATAGATGTGTAATACATTTTACAGCATTTTTTATTGTCTTTTTGAGTGAAAGGGGGCAAAGTCAGCTCTATTTTTGTTCATTGTTAAGGTGATTAGAGTTCTTATTAAATAGACAATATATGGCCTGTTTGAGCATAGATCATAGGAGCTTCAAATTTCCTTAAACTTCATCTTATCACGTAATGAAAGTGCCCTGTTAATGTCTAACCTGTTTACTTGCAATATAGCTGCTGTTTCTAGTTTAGTCTTGAATCAGTCGGCCTACATTTTTATATGACCCCATTAAAATACCTGAAAATGTCTTATTTTAGCACCTCAAATTTTCCCTAACCTAACTGGCAGTCAATTGGTGAGCTGCCTGTGATAGTTCTGAATGACTCTTGTTCTCCCATTGTCTCTTGATAACCGCCCAGAGTGGCATTTTTCTTTCATTGCCCGAAACTGATAAAAGGTTTCACATTTAGTAAGACCTATCATCAGCAAGCTGAGTTATGATCGAAACATTTATTTGTACCAGGTACCAATACAAATAAGTTTATATTAATAGATATCTTTAACAAGCAAAGGACTGTGGCAAATGTTTTAGAAACATTTTCTTCAAGTCTGATTATAATACAAAGGGATGGCTCTTTAGTTTTGGCATATATATAACATTTATCTAGTGAACATTTATCTGGAAAACTTGAAGTGATCTAGAACATCTCATTATCTAGCTCTGATTCCAGGTACAGAGAATTATAGCAGCAAAGACTTGAAGAAACTGGCATCTCACATCCATACCAAGAACAGAAAAAAGTCTTTTGTGCTCAGCTCGGGTTTTGTCGCTTTCATATAGTCCAGGACCCCAAACTAGGGAATGGTGCTGCCCACAGTGAGCTGGTCTTCCTGCCTCAGTTAACATAACCTTAAAAATCCCACATAGACATGCCCACAGGCCAGCTCAGTTTAACCAGACCCTCTGTTGAGATGCTCTTCCCGGGTGACTAGATGTCAAGGTGACAAGCAAAACCAACCATCACAACTGTCATAGACTAACAGGAATAGTTAGATATCTAGCAAAGTAGACAAGCAGAAAAATCATAAATAACCTTGAGAAAACTCCTAGTAGGAATGATAGGACAGATCACTGGAAATTCATATTGTGTGTGTGTTGGGGGGGGGATCCTGTTTTTTCTCACCCACCAGGCTTTATTCTACCACATGGACATAAAGCCTAGGTATAGTTCTGTTTCTGTATTGTAGCCCATCAGATATTTATGACAGCTCTCTTGTCCCTTGGGGCTCTTTTCCTTTTAGCCTCCTCCATCTCAGGGACTTCCTTCTGAAGATGCTTCAGTTTATGTAAGTCTCCATACTAACGTTATCAGTCATTGGCCTTCTGTCCTTCTGTACAATTGAACCTAAGAATTAAATGATTTGTTCAGGTCAAATTGCATTTGTATTTTTGGCAGTTTTACCTGTTTCCATTTTCTTGCCCAGTGTTCTAGGAATTCACTGAGTAGATTAATCAAATGCTATTGAAGAAGTTCAAATTTATTCCACAAAATTGATCATTTTCAGCATGATAAATTTAGTGTTTTCACTAATCCCTAAATAGGTGATGTTCTGCATATTTCCTGACTGATAGGACTAAAAAAATATAGGGAATATATAGAATACATGTTTTTTATATGCATGTGTGCACGTTTAAGACTGGTTTGGGGGGGCAAAAAGACGGTTTTTAGATAAATTGCAGTATGTGTGGCTGATTCACAAGGCAAGACAGATTTTTTTGTTGTTGTTGTTTCTGCCTTCATTGATTCACAGATAGATAGTACAGACATACCACGCTCCTGGCACTTGGATGCTATGGGTTGCCCTCAGTGTCAAAGATGCCAGTTGGCTCTATGGAGAAACTGCAATTATGTGTCTTAGAAGCTGATACAGACTGGGGTGTTCAACGGCACCTTGAAGAGCATTTCATGGGGATCGGATGGATTTATGTAAACTGGGCAGCAGTCTTGGATGAAGCAGCAGGACCCTGTGCCCAGCGACTGTCTTGTGGGCCTGCAGTCGTGTCAGGAGAGAGGGAAATGTGCAAATAAGACCTAAAAGGCTTTGCTTTACTAACCTGCAACCCCAACATTGCAGATTATTTTATTTTTCTGATTTAATAGTTTGTTTCTTTACTGAATAGTTGTTAAATAACAGTCACATACTTTTTAAAGACAAAAGGTGGCACATTTCACTACACCACTCACCGTGCATACTCTCATTTATATTTGTATTAAGCTCTCTCTGCTCTTTGGTAGGTGTGTAGCCTGTAAGTAGGTTTTGGGGCTTGTTACTGCTGCCTGTTGTGCAACCCCTGTTTCCTTGAGAAGGGGTGAGAAGATGCAGAGGCAAGAAGACAGCCTCTGAGAGATTCTAATGCAGAAGCTCTTTATTCTAAAAAGGTCGGGGGTGGGATGTGAGGTTAGGGAAATTAAGGTGCCTCAGGAACGTTTCTGGTTGGTCCTTTTGAAACTGGTGGTCACTGCTGGTTTGTTGTGGTTGGCTAGGAGCACAGGTCATTAGTTATATGCTTTTGGTTCGCTGAAGGTTGTCTTGGCCTCACCTGTAGTCCAGGTTAAAAGGTTTATTTCTTTCTACCAGGAACAAAAAGAGAAACCGCTGGAAAGATTTAAGTAGAGTAATAAGATAGTCAGGTTTGTTTCATAGTAGAACTCCTTATCTACTCTTTCTTCTTCCACAAAACAGCATCAGTCAAATATGGTTCAAAAATGTTAAATGAGAAAGTCCATAAATAACCACTTTGTGCATTTAAATCACATACTGTTTTGAGTAGCATAATGAATTCTCCTCTTGTCCCCGCCACAATGTGTCTGGGACAAGACTCAGTCCTTTATAGCCACACTGAATATGCTACTAACCCATTAGTCACTTAATTGCCATCTCAATTATCACAGTGACTGTAAGTCATAGTATCACAGTACTTATATTCAGATAACCTTAATTTTACTTAATAATGGCCCCCAAAGAATGAGAGTATTGAAGCCTGCAATTTGAATATGCTAACACGAAGTTTTGAAGTGCTTCCCTTAAGAGAAGAGGTGAAGCATTAAGATATATTCACATGACTTTTATAATAGTATAGGTTATAATTGTTCTGTTCTATTATTGCTTATTATTGTTAAGCTTTTAGATTACGTATGCTCACAAATACCAACACGGACACTTATTATGAAAGCTTAGCCTTAACTTAGGCTTGTTCCCAACTAGCTCTTATAGCCTAAATTAACCTGTTTCTATTAATCTATATTCTGCCACGTGACTTTTACCTGTCTCTCATTCTGTATATCCACCTTGCTTCCCATCTTGCTGGCGTCTCCCTCTCATGCCTAGATTCATCCTGAGTTCTTCTCTTTTCCTGGAAGTCTCACCTACTCTCTCCTTCCTAGCTATTGGCAATTCAACTGTTTATTAAACCAATCAGAAGGCACCTTTACAAAGACACATCTTCATAATGTATACAAAAAGATTATCCCACAACACTGATATTGAGAATTACTGTATTAAAGAAGATTTGAGTCAATGAAAAAATTAAAAAAACAGTTGTGGTTATACAGGCAAGAGTTGTTGGGTAGGGGTGAACACCAGAATAAAGAAAATATTTTGAAATTTAATTTAAAATTTTCAGGATGAGGAGTCTGGTATATTGGTGAGAGAGAGAGAGAGAGAGAGAGAGAGAGAGAGAGAGAGAGAGAGAAAGAAATTCCTGACTTTCTGAAAACCAAGAGGGCCACATTTAGTAGAAGAATAGAAGGCATTGTTTATTCAGTCCTGGACATGTTTGGGGCACCCTTATGCTTCTGTAATTAACAGCAACAAAAGTCTGAGAGCTGCAGGAAAAGTCCATGACAGCGAGATGGATAAATAAATATGAAATGTAAATTTGTTGGGATGTGGTATAATCTTAAGTTATAGAATGATAGAGTGTGAAGTAGAGTGACGAAAGATGGAATATGAATTTCAGTAATTGTGATCGTGTAAGGAAACATACACAGAAAAGGTACTGAAAGAAAATATATGAACATTTACCAATGATTGTGTGAGGGTGATGAGCGGTGAATGGAGGTTTTGAAGGTTAGCTTTTCCGTATTAAAATAGTAACCTTGAAAATGAGCATTTTTATCAAGTTTGTTTCTTAAATCATTGACTTATAATAATCTCAGTTTAAGTATTTGTTTTTGTAATCTGATATAAGAGTAAATATCTTAAGTTTCTTTAATATGACCTTTTACTTTGTTGTAAAGTTGAATGAGGCAAATTTTTAAAGTAAATATTGAGCTTCTTGCCTTTGGTGTAGCTGAATTAATCAAAAGACCCATACTTGGCACTGTTAGCTTCTTCACCTGTCATCTGTAAGCAGCTCAGAGATGCCACAAGCATCTTCTTTTTCCTTTACACACTCAGAATCTCATAAAATGTTCCGTCAACCCTGTAAGGCTTATTTTGTGACTTACAAATGTAAAGATTTTCACTTTTGGTAGATAGTATTAAAGAACAAGCTGTATTCTTTAATATATAAAGCTAATGCAGTTGCATCAGCTATACCTTGTTCAAGGATCTGTTCTAAGATACTGTGCTGAGAAAGTTTATGAATAATTGAACAAGAGATATTTTAATTATATCTTAAGAAATTAACTCAACTTCAATTATAATTGTTTACAAGAACATACACTTATTTCAAGACAATTAATTACTTCTTCCAAATGTATACATTCACATAACCACAAAGTTCAAGATGTAATACATTTCTATCACCCCAAAAAGTCCCCTGCTGTTCTAACGGTTCCCTGGGCCTAAGCACCTAAGGTCTTCTTTCCCTCTCTCTCCTAGAGGACTCTCCTTTGCTCTAGGATAGCATATAAAAGTAATCATATCCTATGTACTCTTTTTGGATCTGGCTTTTACACATTTATATTACAATTTATCTGTGTTGTTGCTTTTGTATCAGTTTTTGTTGTTTCATGATTTTCCAGTTATGAATATATTATCTATCATTCAGTTTGCTAGCTAACAAACACTTGCATTGTTTCCAAATTTTAGCCAAAACAGCTATTATAAGCATTCTTTATTGATTTATTTCTGAACATGCATTTTTCATCTCATAAAATTGCTGGGCCCTCTAATAAGTACTTGCCTAGCTTTATCAGATACTCCAAAACTATTTTCCAAAAAATAATATATAACTTTGCCACTCATATTTTAGGAACTGTTTATTTGTTACACATCCTTGCAGTCATTTCTATTTAAATGATAGCCATTCCCGTGGGATAGAATGGCTCCTCAAAATGTCTCAGTCGGCATCTTTTGATGCTTAATGTTGTGATTAAACATCTTTTAATGTGTTTATTGACCATCCAGAATTGTGAGAATAGAGATTGGCTAAAGTTACATTCTTTTTGTACTGAAATCATGAAATATTACACATTTTGGCTTCAAAAAATAATAAATTCCTCAAATCTTTATTTAATTGTTAAAAAAAATCAGAAAGAATTCAGGATAAAGGAGTAATAAAAGTGAAAAGATCCATATAAAAGTGGATGGAAAAAACTGACCTACACACACTGCATGGCATGTTTGCCCCAAATACACATAATGCACACACTTGAGTTCTGAAATTATACTCAGGTACAGAGTAATTTTTTTTTTTGTGTGTGTGTGTGTGTGTGTGTGTGTGTGTGTGTGTGTGTGTGTACATATATACTTATCTAACCTCAGGTTCATGGAACATCTTGGCAGGTAAACGTTTTTGTCATCAGTCTTGACAACCTGAATCTAGTTCCTGAGGCCACCATGATGNCATGTACTTCATAATGCAAATACAGAAATATTTTAGCATCTCTCTGAGAAAAGTAAATAAAATATTTTGTACTATAAATTGATATGTTGAATACTGATACAAATAAGTAGGTTTTTCTAAGTAATATTTTCTTAGAATTTCAGTATGCGCAACATAATTATTATTATACATAAAACTTCATTTTTATCAAAGGTTCAATAATGAATGATAAAAATCAAGGTATTAGCTTTTTTTTTTTTGGTTTTTCGAGACAGGGTTTCTCTGTGTCTTTGGAGCCTGCACTGGAACTGGCTCTAGTAGACCAGGCTGGTCTCGAACTCACAAAGATCCGCCTGCCTCTGCCTCCCCAGTGCTGGGATTAAAATTGTTCGCCACCACCGCCCGGCGGTATTAGCAATGTTTAAAAATATGGAACAAGAAAAATAATGTGGTAATTGCTTAGTTTTAATTTCTCAAAAATATTACCAAGGCTAGTATTTCTGGTAGAATAAGAGGGGAAAGAGAATGTTATAGACCGTAATTATCTTAAAACTATATAACTAAAAGACAAGTAAGAGATAAAAAGCCTCATAAACTGCCTAAGATATGTAACTACCCAGCAATTTACCAATCATTCTTTGAGAACGTATTCATGCCTATTGTAGTTAGAGCTTGTTCAGGAAACTGGCATCAAGATGTAGCTTTGAGAAATTATACCCCTTAGAAAGTCCTATAGAACAGTATATGTGGAGTTGTTAAATATTTTTTAAAAATACACACTTTAAGTATTATACTTAACTTTTTTATCTAAAAGAATTTTCTTGATAATCTCAAGTGTAATAAATGAGTACTGCCTAAGAAAGTTTACTTTCTGTGGAATGTTTTATAAAAGAGTAAAAATTCCATGTTTTATATAGAGATATTTAAATATTTGGCAATAGGTTTCTTCATACAATAAAAATAATGTGTGGAAAAAACCACTTTAAAAGTTGATGATGCTAATATTTTATATTACATTCCTTTTATAAGTTCAATGTCATTTCTTAATATATCTGAGGAATTCAAGAAAATTTTCTGAAGTAAATGCTGTAAGGCAAAACTTTGCATATTTGCTAGTGCTGTCATGCCAGATAAGTAATTTTCATGTAGAATAAAGTATCTAATACCTGGAGAAGGAATGAAATCTTTAATTTGTTGCATTAAATTTTTGACTTATTTTTTATGTGCAATATTCCCTGTCCTCAGCGAGGATGCTTCTTTAGGCAAGTTTTATGTTTTTAAATATGTAATCAGGACCAGATAGGCAGCTACTAACAGGACAAATATATGACTACTGGTCGGAGCATCCTAATTTGATGTTTTGTAAAGGCTTTAGCATCACTTATATTTCACATCATATCAGCATTAAATTCATGGTGAAGGTTTTCATATTCAACTTTTTAATCTATCAAAATTTAAAAGGAATAGCATTACTATGACTTATCACAGAATAAGTAATAATTTTTAAAAATAAACCATATTTGATAAATTAACAGCAGAATATTTAATGATGAAAGAGTACAGTATTAAAATCTTTATAATTCTTTCTCATGAGCTTAAGGTTAGTTAATAAGTAAACTTTACTATCTTAATAAATTTAAAATATCGTATATATTAGAATGGCTATTTCAACATTGAGCTCATTTATTTATGTCTGACTCATTTTATCATAAATCTACTTTATTTGATTTCTTTGGTTTAAATTGAAATGAAAGAAATTAGTTACTTAAGAATTAGAGTAATATTTTACCAAACAATGTCACATTTGAATTATTACAGTCTTAATTTCCATCTGGTAGCTTGGTGTTTAGATTTTAAAGGCTGCTATTCACCATCTAATTGTTTCATGCCTCAGAAGACAGTTGGAACGTGAGACACTATAGAGGGTCTACTCTGTTCCATTACATGTAGCACCGAGTGGAAAGAATACAAAATTCCTCAGATCCAAGCATCATTATTCTGCCAGAAAATGACCAAAAGAAGTTTAAGAAAAGAAAGAGCCAAATATACTCTTCAACATGTTTATCTTACTTATCTGCGATTTTTGTTACAGTGATTCAGAACAGAATGAAAGCAAAATATTACATTACAAATACTTAAAATTTATATGGGGCCTTTGCATCATTTCATTTTTAAAGTCAGTGCTCAATACTTTATTAATACTATTTCCCCATGCATTTTTAATCTTCTAAATTATACTATTTATTATATTTGCTTAAAACTATTATACCTATATATTTTGTCCATATCAGTTTTACAGATAGTAGATATTGCTTTGCAGACAGAGCTCAAAATTACAATGTTTCCTCCACGTCTAGGTCAGCATTTTATTTCTTCTGAAATCATCAGCCATCTATGCTTTTTAGTGCTTAATACTCTGATGTGCCTGTTGAGCTATAATTGTGTCGTTTGACCCCCAGGGTGACTGTACTGCAGCCCCTGGCTACTAGAAGAGCTTATTTAGAATTCCAGACCCTCCGCTGGCAGCCACACTTGGAGCTTCTATAGCACACTGAAGACTAAGAAAACGACGTGCAAGAATACAGTGCTGCTGCCAGTGACCTACATTTGTAGCCAGCTTTTGACGATAGCATGGATTGGCTCTCCAGTAAGGAAGTGAAAGGGAAAGATGAAAGCAGAGCTGTGGAGGAAAACGAGCCTGCACTCCTGGGAAACACTGCTGCTGTGGCAGAAACATGGATATGATCAGATGTTTTCACCTGTACACAAAATTTTGACAGCAGCAGAGTTAGTTGCCCGTGGTGTTTATCATCCAGATGGTGACATTTATTTAGAATCTGAGTGTAGATTTTTAGTTCTCTTATTTCTTAGCTAGCTGGGAGATCTTCTTCAAGTCACTTAGGCTTTTAAGACAGGAAGATAATGGTATTCTAGAAGCCTAAAATGAATGTGAGCAATCTGAGGGATTGCTTTCTAAAACCTAAAACATTTATTCCAGCCCTAAATTTGCATCCAAATTTTTTATTTCGTTTTTGAGGCAAGAACTTATATCTCAGGCTTTTCTCCAGCTTGTTATGTCCCAAAGAATGATTTTTACCTTTTGTCTTCTTGCTCCACCTCAGAGCGCTAGGATTACAGGTATATACCTTCACAGTTAGTTTTATTATACTGGAGGTAGAACCCAGGGCTTCATACTTGCTAAGCAAGCGCCCTACCAAGTGAGCTACATTCCTAGACTATTAATAATTTATTTTGAACCCATTATGAAGAACGGTTGTGACAACTTAGATGCTGTTATGTGGACACAAAAACTAGCTAAGTTATTGGCACAGTTATGTAACCCTTTATCGTGCTTGAAAAGAAGCCATGCATTGGCCAAATTAGGAATATTTAATATAATTCTTTTTTTTTCAGGAAAAAATGAGTATTCATTTCTCACTTTGGGAATACTTAGTAATGATGTTCTGAAAACTAGAACCATTTAAAGTAAAATATAATACTCATTGTCCCACTTACTTGAAACCATAAATTACACCATGAAAGGAGTAAAAAGCAAACTACCTAGGGTTATAGATTGAATACAATGGCTGTGAAGATTTGTGATATACAAAGACTAACTTTACGGTGAACAAGCTCAAAGAAGAGAGGATAGTTTCTTCAGACAGGGTTGAAGTATTTCAGTGGCCAGGCTTCTCAAAAATTTAAGTTCTGTTCTTGTAAGCTTACAACTGCAGAACGTGTCCTTATTTTTCCAAATCCATCTTTTCAAATTATGATATATCGATGAAATTGGGGACCTTCATAGTGTGATATTTCTTCCATAATGTGTCTAATCATCTCTGCTAGATTTAAAATAGACTGAAAGTTGTGATTTCATTCTTTACAGTGGAATAAACTTCCTCTGTGCTTTTTGAACCACATTTTTTATTTATTCATCTGTTGCTAGGCAACTAGGCTGGCTCCATATCTTGCCTATTGTAAAGAGTGTAACAATAAACATGGTTGTACAACTATCTGTGCTGTATGCCCAGAAGTGGTTATAGCTGGTCTCAGTGTTACTATCGCTGTGATGTATTACCATGACCAAAGCAAGCTGGGAAGGAAAAGTTTTATTTCGCTTACATTTCCACATCTCTATTGATCATCAGAAGAAGTGAGTACAAGGACTAACAGGGCAGGAATCTGGAGACAGGAACTGATGCACAAGCAATGGCAGTATGCTGCTTAATGTCTTAAACCCTATGGTAGTTTGAATGTAATTGGCCCCCATAAGCTCATAGGGATAGCGTTATTAGGTGTAAATTTTTGGATTATGTGTGGCCCTGGAGGAAGTGTTTCACTGTGAGGGTGTACTTTTAAGTTTCCTTTGCTCAAGCTTCACTCAGTGTGATACCCAACCACTTCCTGTTTGCAATCACTTTTCTTTGAATCCTGCTGAAGTAGTTTTGACACAAACTGCCAACAGTGGAGGCAAGGGCAGTTACTTGCCCAAGGCTGGCTCTTGCCATAAGGAAAGCAAACCCATATGGAGTTTCTTTGATGCCCATCATTTTCTCCTAAGTAGATTGGTGCTGCCAGGAACAGACATGTCTCATTGTCAAGAAAAGCCTTATGTTATTAAAACATTCTAAATGACATATTCTGTAGGTCTTTGAAATGTTTGAAGGTTACCTATCTACCTAAAATATATCTCTGTATGACCTTGAAAACATACCTAACATGACTATATGTGTGATAGTCACAAATGACTATTAACCTGTATTTCTTTTTATTCTAAATAGATTTAAAAGCTAAAACGTTATGTAACCTTTCTTAATGAGCTGCATGGGAACAGTATCTTAAACAAAAATAGAAACATATATACAATATAGCAAAAATAACCTTAAATTTGTATCAATATACAAAAATTCATACCAACGTAAAATATTTAAGATTAATGATTGTTTTCAGGTAGACTCAACAACCCCCCCCCCATATCTCATCATTTTTATACTATATCCTCCTTGTTTCCTTTAGAAAGAGATCCTTGATTCTAACTTTTTGGTTTTGCTTTTTCCTGACCAGGACCAATAACAATTTGTAACTAATCCCTCTAAATGATGGGCAAACATCTTTAACCCTTTAAATGGCCAAAAGTCATCCATCCTTCCTCTTAGAAATGTAGACATCATGTTTTTTAGACTGATTCCTGTTGCCTCGGGATGCTGGCATCTTAGGAGTCCTTGGAAAAATTGGGATAATGGTCAAGTTGTTGTCCAGTCTCTGTGCAATGGGAAAGTGTAAAGTTTATCTGAAGTTCTGGCTGGTGTAATCTGTGAGGCTTAACCATCTCAGCCTGTAGCACTGAAGCTGTTCTGGATGCAGAACTCTCAGGAAACTACAACAGAGGCACTCTGAGATGTTGGATCACCTGGGCCACCTGTTTTTATTGATATCTCCATGGTCTGTAAACATATAAACTTTCAAAGATAACGTATATACCTGCATTAACACAAATGTGTAATATTTGGTGTGCACAAGTCAGTTAAAGATGATTTGTTTTAATTTTGTATTTCAGCAAGCAAAAGACACCTGTCAGCTTTATAAGTCCATTTGAACTGAATAATCAAATCATAATATAAATCTCTATGCATGCCATATGAAAGGATGACATATAACAATAAGTCATGAGGACTTTGTAGCCAACAAGATTTATCATGTCTCATCTCCTCTCCCAGCTGTTCTCATATCAAGGGATCAGCTTACACACCACCTGTACTGTAGTCTTTTCTGACTTCCTCCCCCATTTCTGTAGTCAAAATACTCAGGAGGTCTTTCCCAAACAAGTCTGATCTCTGTTCATCTGGAAGGAATCCCCAGCCCTTTTTTCCTGTGGAAATAAAAGCATAACCTCACCCCCAACGCAACACATTGTTCAACTTCCATATTTTAGTTAAGACATTTTTAAAATATATACATTGGTTTAATTTAGTAGTTTCCATAATCCAATGTCTCTCATTGGCCTTCCACATTTTATCTTGTTTCGTCCAGGTGTTTGTCACAGTAACAGAAAGCTTATACAGTGGTAAGAGATGCACAACTTTGAAATATTAAAAACCAATGGATTATAGACTTTAAAGTATTGATTTTAGTTAATTTTAAATCATATAAGCTTAGTCTAGTGGTACATGTCTGTAGTCCCATCAGTCTTGAGGCAGAGAAGAGAGGATTGTAAGTTTGAGGCCAGCCTGAGCTATGGAGTACATAATGTGACCCTGTCCTTCCTAGTCCCAGAGGAAAGAAGGCGTTTTTGACCTTGAAAGTAAAAATTGCAATTTAGATAAGCTTTAAATATACTTATATTTGCTAAGGTAAATTCTTATCATTTGTGATTCTGGTTAATAAAAAATAAAAACAAAATCATGACATACTTTTCTCCCTTACAAAATGTTGTTTTTAATTATAACACATAACAAATAATTTTCAAGTTTCTTTTATACCTACTCAGTAGATCACCTTACAGAATAATAAATTGGGATTCACTGTCCCTATATTTTTATAGCTTTCTTTTTTTGGTTTAGTCAGTTTTTAAAATTTTATTTAAATAATATATTTTTATTCCTTTTAGATACCAACTAATTTCCCCTCCCGCCTCTTCTCTAGGCCCCTCCCCTTTTCCATTTACTCCTTTCCCTATCTGTTCCTCCTTCATCTCTATTAAAAAGAGGCTGGACCTCTATATTTAATACAAGATTTTTATTTTAATTGTTTAAAAAGTAAAATAAACTTGCAGGTGCAAAAGCCAACAATTTGATATTGGGAAAATATATGTCTTTAGTCTCCACTGTTACTTCATCCATTTCAGTAAATAAGTTTTTTAAATTCTTGAATTTAAAAACCAGTAAACAGATTGTACAATGATGTATTTTATCTCATGGAAAACTATAATAATATACATGAGTACTGATTTCATACTTTGCTTAACTGTGTTTTTTTTTAGTATATACTTTGCTTCTTGCTAAAATAGCAATTGATTTTTGTTAATATAGAAATTCAAGTGTTTTTTAAATAATACTTCACTAAAGAACATTAAACTTCATATCTGACATTATTCCCCTTTTCTGCTTTATAATTGTCTACCTTAAGGCCAAGAGATAGAGCTCAGTTGGTAGAATGCTTTCCAGCATGCCCAGATCCCTGAGTTCAATCCTCTGCCCCACATAAACTGGGCGTGATTGTGAGCACTAATCATCCTAGCACTTGCAAGATTAAAACGGGGGAGAGAGGTTCCTAGTCATCCTTGACTACATAACAAGTTCAAGTGTGCCCTGAACTACACAGGACACTTGTCAGAAATGAAGAAAGGAAAGAAGGAGGGAGGGAGGGAGGAAATCTCTAAATCATTTTGTTTATGCTTGATTCAATTGCATGACACCCCTGTTTGTTTAATGCTTGGAAAATTCTAGCATTACTGTCATTATTGATCAAGAAAATACCATATTTAACATTGATGTCATAATGTGTCGTTCTGTTGTCTTAGGAACTCCCTGCACCACTACTTGATGATAATGGTAAAAAAGAGATTGAAGATATACATAATCCTAAAACACCAGAAGCAGATGTCAGCATGAAAATAGCCTGGAGATACCAGTTACTGCCCAAGATGCAGGCAAGTCAGCATGTGAACTACCTCCAGAGTTTGTAATGCTCTTCTTTTCACTTTGTAGAACCTCTCTCATTTGCCCTAGGTTTTAGGTCTTGTGGCTTTGTTCCACTTTTTCATTTTGAAATGAGAATATTATTTTGTGCCATTGTATTTTAGAAGTATACAAAATAGAACTTGTTTTCTTTCATGTGTGTCTGTTCATAGAGGCCAGTGTTACCTGTCTTCCACCTCTCTCCACCTTACTTTCTGAGATAGTATTTTTTCACTAAATCTGAAGCTTACTGATTCAGCAAGCACGAACAGATTAATTTAGACAGTCTTTCCTTTCTTTCTCTTCTTCTCTCCTTTCTTTCTCTCCTTTCTCATCTTTCTCTCCTTCATTTCTCTCCTTTCTCATCTTTCTTTCCTTTCTCTCCTTTCTCATCTTTCTTTCCTTTCTTTCTCTCCTTTCTCATCTTTTTCTTTTCTTCCTCTCCTTTTTCTCTCCTTTCTCACCTTTCTTTCTCTCCTTTCTCATCTTTCTTTCCTTTCTTTTTCTCCTTCATTCCTTTCTCCTTCTCTCATTCATTCCTTTTTTTCTTTCTAACAGATGTCCTGTGTAGTCCAGGCCCTACTTGGACTTGCTATTTAGCCAAGGATAACTGTGTAGCAAGCCCCTGGGATATTTCTAAAGAGACTGTCTAGAATTTTAAAAGGACTTTTAGACATTGGGTTTCTGAGTAATATTTAGAACTTTGTTATTTTGGAACTCTTGCAGATATTATAAATGTATTTTGCAATGAACATGAGACTTGAGCCAGAAGTAGAACATTATAGTTTTAAATGATGTGTTTGGCTTTAAAGTTGTTAAGAGATGATGTCTTAGTTAGGGTTACTATTGTGATCAGACATCATTACCAAAGCAACTTGAGGAGGAAAGTTTTTATTTCACTCACAGTTCTATATAACAGTTTATTAATAAAAGTAGTGAGGACAGGTACCTAGAGGTAGGAACTGATGAAGAGGCCATGGAGGGAGGAGTACTGCTTACTGGCTTGTTCAGCCTACCTTCTTATAGAATCCAGGACCACCAGTCCAGGGATGGCATCACCCACAATGGGCTGGGCCCTCCCACATTGATCAGTAATTAAGAAAATGCCTTACAGCTGGATTTTATGGATCTCTTTTCTCAGTTGAAACTCCCTCCTCTCTGATCACTCTAGTTGATATCAAGTTATCATAAACCTATCCAGTATAAATGGATTTATAGTGATTAACTTTCAATGTTAACTTGAACTGAATTAGAATTACCCAGGAGACACATTAACCAGAGATTACTCATTTGTTCCCTATCTTACCAGACCCAAATAATCACTCAGAAACTATATTAATAACATCACTGTTTGGCCAATAACTCAACTGTATTTCTAGCTAGCTCTTACATCTTGAATTAACCCATTTCTATTAATCTGTGTATCACCACGAGGCTGTGGCCTACCGGTAAGGTTCTGGCGTCTGTCTCCTTCGGTAGCTATATGGTGTCTCCTTGACTCTGCCTACTCTTTATATATATAAACAAAGATATATATATCTTTGTTTGGTTTTCTCACCTAGTTCTATTCTGCCCTTCCATAGGCTGAAGCAGCTTCTTTATTAACCAATGGTAATAAAACATATTCACATCATACAGAGGGGAAACCTACATCAAGACACACTTGTGCTTCCAAAGAGATTAAGCTGAGCAGAGAAGACCTACCTGAATATGACTATATCATTCCATAGGCTGAGGTCCTGGACTTACAAAAAGGAGAAAGCACATAGAACATGGGCATTCTTCTATCAGGTTTATGGCTATGGAAACAATGTGACTATCTTCATAGTCTCCTCCTGCAATACTTTTTCTACCATGTCAGATTGTTTGAGGGAACTTTGAGCTATAAAAAACTATTTCTCATTAGATATCTGATCATAGCAATGAGAAAAATACCTCATATTTCCTAGGGCACAGTATTTTCTAATTAATTGTTTGTATACAATTAATTAGATGAGACTTCTTTGTGAAGATAGTTTATTTCATTTTGGTCGTAATTATTTCATTTTCTCCTGTATGTCCATCACATACTAATGCCTATATAGTGAATAATAATAAATGTATGTATTAATAGTAATAATAAATGTATGTATTAATAGTTAATAATGAATGTATTTATTCATTCAGTCAGCCAATATCAGTCACCCGTCAGTTGTGTACCAAATCAAGCATATTAAGTAATAGCAAGCTGTCCTTTTATACATATAATTTATTTGAATAACATGATTAAAACTTTGATTTAGACAACTATAACAAACTAAAAATTGGTACCTTTTTTGGCGAGGCAGTCACATCTTGCTTGCTCTGTGTCTGTTTTTCCTCTCTGTCTGGGTTACCACTGCAGACTGATTCTTTCTCTTCCCAGAATTCCCCTCTTCTCATTGCCCCATCTCTACTTCCTGGCTGGCTACTGGCCAGTCAGTATTTATTTAAAATACAAGTAACAAGGTACTGACTATTGTCCCACAGCAAGAGAATACCTGTATTTATATATAAAATAAAAACTAATTTTCCTTGCATATGTTGATCCTCTAGAATGGATAGGGAAGACTCAATTTTTAGCAAGTCAGCAAAGATATGAAGAGAAAATTTTTGTGACTCTCAAACTTATAAAACAGATGTCTGGTTTCAGTTAAAATAAGAGAAATGTAGTTTAAAACTGTAATCGTGCCCTCTCACTGCTCAGTAATCCTTGTCCCAGTATTCTAAAGTGTTTGTCAAAAGACTTTATTAACAATAAAGAGAAAGTCATACTCTCATTATTAATGATAAAAGTACAAGTGGTAGAAGAGTGGCAGGATGACTCAGCAGGGAAAAGCACTTGTTGTGCTGCCCTGACAACCCTGTGTTTGAACACCCAGCACCCAGTCCACAGAGCTAACCCCTATGGTTCACACATGTCCTTTGTTACATCTGTGCCCACACTTAACACACATTACACCCCCACACACATACATAATTTTAAAAGAAAATTTAAATGTAGCTTCTGTAGAGGATAATTTGGTAATATATTTACTCAGCTGTAGAATATATAAAAGTATTCAAACAGCATATTTTAATAGTGAAAGATTGAAAATAACTTAAATGTTCATTGGTAAACAACAAATGCTATGTATCATAGTATATCTGGAATGTAAAAGTCCTTTATGTTAAAAAACTAATAAAGAAGAATTGTGTATATTCAGAAGTTTGTCATATGTTTAGCCTAGTGTAGATGTGACTGAGAATCTAGGATAAATGCAGCTCATCTACTTAGGAAAGAGAGTTAACTAACAGGTCAAAACTTAGAGAAAAAGTAGGGAATGTTTGAGTCTCAGTGGTAGAATGGCATGTGCTTTATTTATTGAGTTTTATTAGATCATTAGTGATTTGGAGATCTTTTTTTCTGTGTTTAACTTTTGGAGTTCTTTATAGATCATGAATATTAACCCCCTTTCAGATGCATAGTGGGTAAAAATTGTTACCCATTAATGTAGACAATCTCTTTACTTTGCTGTTTCTTTTGCTCTTTAAAAACTTTTTCATTATATGTAATCCCATTTCTAGATACTTGAGATTATTCCCTGTGTTATTGAGGCCTTCCCTTTCTGTGCCTATGCCTTAGTGTCTTATCTGTTTTTTCTCTAGCAGCTTCAACTTCAGATCTTTTATCCCTTAAACTCTTTGATTGATCCACTGATTTATGTGCAGGGTAAGAGATACTGATCTAGTTTTCTTCTTTTACGTATGGTTATTCACTTCCCAGTGAATTATCTTTTCCTGATTATTCTATGTACTGGTTATTTTTTTGTCAATTTGATACAAGCTCCAGACATCTAGAAGAAGGAACTTCAATTGAGAGAAATACCTCCATCAAATTGGCCTATAGGCAGGTCTGTGGATATTTTCTTGATTAATGTTTGATATGGGAGTGTCCAGCTCATTTTGTGGGTGTTACTACCCCTGGGCAAGTGGTCTTGGGGTATAGAAGAAAGCAGGCTGGATAAGACATGAGCAGCAGGCCAGTAATCAGGATCTCTTCATGGCCTCTACGTCAGTTCCTACCTCCAGCTGCTTGAGTTCCTGCCCTAACTTTTCTCTTGGAGTTGTATGATGTAGTAACTCCTTTCCTCCCTGAGTTACTTTTGGTAATGGTTTTCAGCACAGCAATAGAAAGCAAACTAAGAAATTCTAGTTTCCCTTCTCTTGTTTTGATAAGATTGACCAAAAGCAACTTAGGGTCAAAAAAGTTTCTTTGGTTTATACTTCCAAGACACAGTCCACCATTGGTAAATCTAGACAGGAGCTCAAGCAAAAACTTCAAACAGACTGAAGAAACAGTGCTTTCTGAATTGCTTGCTTATAACATGTTTTTACATTTTTTTCTTTAATAAATTGAATTAAATATGAATATAATGACATTTTCCTTCTTTCTCTTTCCGCCATCCAAGGCCTTCCATACAGCCACACACACTTGCCTCTCTTTAAGATTTGCAGAGTCATTTTTCTAATTGTTGATAAACACACATATGGTGTAGGAGGGTTCTTCTGTATTTCTGTTGCTTTCATTGGTTGAATAAAGAGACTGCCTTGGCCTTTTGATAGGGCAGCCCTTAGGTGGGCGGCGTAGACAGAACGGAAGGCTGGGAGAGAGAAGGCACTGGGGCAGACGCCATGCTGCTCCTACCCAAGATGGACACTGGTTAGAATTTTTCCAATAAGACCACTACCTTGTGGTAACTTATAGACTTTTAGAAATGGGCTAAATCGAGATGTAAGATTTAGCTAGAACTAATGGGCCAGGCAGTAATTAAATTAATACATTTCTGTGTCATTATTTTGAATATAAGCTAGCCCGGTGGTTGGGAGCCTGGCGGGACAGAACAAGGGACCCAGCCTGCGCTCATTGCAACACACATACACACACACCTAAATATGTAAATACAATCTGTTCAGTTCATATAATGTTACTTGTATGTATATGATTTCAGAGATGACCGCTTAGTATTATATAGCCAGGTATGGGGCTTTTCCCTGGTGAATACTATTTCTCCAGCTCTCAGCATTTTTCAGTTGCCTGTAACTGAGATTTCCCCATTCATGTTAGTATGCCTTTTGGTGTCTTCCTTGTTTAAGCAGTCATTTTCTTGACAATTAGTGGATGTAGTTTCCCTGTTTTTCCTTGGAGAAGCAAGAACAACCTATCAGACTTTCTGTGTCTCTGGTTCTTTCCATCTTTCTACCCGTCTTCCATGATAATTCACCTAGCCTTAGGTCCAGGAGTTATATTGTAGATGTCTTCATTGAGGTATTTCAAAGGTCATGATTTTCTGTAATGGTCTCTGTTATGAAGAGAAATTTCCTTGATGAGTGGTAAGAGCTATACTTGTCTGTGGATATAAAGGTAAATTCGGAATGCAGCTAGGAATTACGCTTGTTTAGTAGAGTTGCTACTGCAGCTTCTCCTCCAAGATGCATGACCTCACTAGCTGCAGTTATGTTTCCAGTATCAGGGAAGATTTCCTTCTTATCAGTGGCCTGAAGTCCAATTAGAGAGCTGTGGGTTCCCACCAAAATTTTTGTGCCATTGTCATCCTGATCATGGCTATGGTTCACAAGCATCATAGCTGAATAGGACTCTTGATTGCTTCCCTTCTTTGGAGCTTACATGGTACATTCTGGTTTCATGAAACTTAGTCCTCAGAAAGGAGGCTTTCCAGTCAGATCCAGCATTGATCCTCTGGAACCTGTGTTCTAAAGTACATG
>JAQHUG010000068.1:5627625-5646598 GCA_028555095.1 Dicrostonyx torquatus | reverse complement strand
CTTTATGCTATTTGTGGCTATCGTGAAAGGTGATGTTTCTCTGATTTCCCTCTCTGTTTCTTTATCCTTTGTGTATAGGAGGGCTACTGATTTTTTTGAGTTGATCTTGTATCCTGCCACTTCACTGAAGGCTTATGGTTACTCACCTGCAACTCAGTCTTTCTCTGGCTACCAGTCTCCTACAGCACTCTGACTGAAGAAAGGACAGCCCTTTCTTGTCAGCTGCCACCTACTCCATGCTGAGTATAGACCATTGTTACAGCTGGATGCCAATGGCTACGTCCCTTGTATGTTTCTTTTCCATGAGAAATATTTAGTCTCATCTTGATTGTGTGTCCTTTCCTCCACACTTCTCATTTGGCTTCACACTCCCTTTTTTGCATTTGTGATGTTCTGTTATTCTTCTTATTTTAAGGATAGAATATATTCTTTCTTACCTCAGTGTGTGTGTGTGTGTGTGTGTGTGTGTGTGCGCGCGCACATGTGGAGGCCTGAATTGATGTCACGAGTCTGTATTTGGTTGTTTGTTGTTGTTGCTGCTGCTGCTGCTGTTTTTTACAGTATTGAAAATTGCACTCAAGGCCGAATACTTGCTATGCAAGCAGCTATCACTGAGCTGTATTCCCGCCCAGTACTGTGTCTTTCTTCATTTATTTCCACTTTAATTTTTTAGAAAGTGTCCTTACTGAATTTGGAAATCACCAACTGAATGGGTGGCTAGTGAACATATGCCAGTCTCTGCTATTCAAGACAGGGGTTACAGATGCATATTGCCACTTCTGGGCTTTTAGATGGGTAGCAGGAATCTCAACTCAGATCCTCAAGCTCATGCAGCATTACTCAACATCTTCTCAGCCCCTCTTATTCTAACTTACACTTCAGGAAATCACACAAAAGCAAAACCACCATCTTAGCTGACGCCTTCATTGTTTCTTTGTAAATTATAATTTACAATATTCTCCTATTTATTTAGTATTCTATTTTGTTCTGGGAGTTTGCTGAAATAATATATTATCTACGGTGACTTCATTTTTACTGCACATGAAATATTACTTTCTCTTGCACTGCTTTATCTTCTTCAAGACATTATTTAAAGAAGAAAATCATATATCCATTCCATTGTTTATTTTGTGTCTGTTTTAGCATATAAGCTCAGAAAGAGAATGTTTTGCTTTATTGGTATGTAATATATGTTCATAAAATCAATTGATGAGTAAATTAAATGATAGTGAATTCAATCATTAAAACTACAGTAAGTAATTACCTCTTTTTGCTTTGTTGTCAGTGCGCAGATTTAAGTTCGCTTCTGCTTGCAGGTGCATACTCCTTGTTTTAGGAGTAAGAATCATGTCTGCTCTCTCTCCTTTACTTTTAATTTTGTTTTTGGCCCATCACAGTAATTTTATATTCAGTGACTAACCTCTGCCTATGATCCTTGTCCAGTACTTGTCATATTTTTCTAAGTCTAGGCATTTCTTTGCAATTCCAAGTTTGAAAATAAAACAAAAACATTTATCTTTCTGTATTTTCTTGAACAAAATGCAGCTTCACTGTTTAGGTTTAAGAGTTGAGAAGTAGAAATAATCCTAAATGAGAAATATTAATTATCAGAGATGCCTTCAATGTAAATTTTTACCAAATCTATGAAGTCCTAGTCTACTTGGGGAATATGAAAAATGACACAGGTATGGATACAGAAGTTAAGCACTTAGTAATGCATAAATGTTACACTCAATCTAAAGAATATTTAGTTTTATGAATCCTTCCTGTCTCACTAATGATTTCTGTGGACTTGTCCTCTCCTTGAGTATTAATGCACACTACACTCCTCACCCTACAGATTGCTGGCCTACAGTGCATTCTGGATCTCACTTTAGAACTGTAGGACTCTAGTACCAGTCTCCAGCGAATCATGGCAGCATATCAGATTCTTGTTATAATTAGTGGTTTAGCCACAACATTTCTGGAACATATGTGAATATGTCAATGTGCAACCAATTTTTTAGTAAGGCAATGGAATTGTGAAGGACAGTGATAAATTTCCTGATTCTCTAATGAATCATAACTTAGTAATAATGATATTTATATTATGTTCAAACTTTTAAAACATTAGTTGTTGATATTGCATAGATTATTTTGAGAGGATAATAAAATCATGATTAGCCCAGTTCTAGCGATTGAGCTGAGGCTCTGTGCAATTTAGTCGTTGGATTCTTGCTGTCCATTATGCCGGACTCTCAGAAGCAAGACTTGCTAACAATGGAGAGACACAGCTTATGTAGACTATTTGTGCGTTTCCTCTGCAGTTCGCTGCTTCCTAACACACTGAAGACACAGTGTGGTGGTGGTGGAGTGTGCTGTTGTTTTGTTGCTTAGCTTGCCTCCTCAACACCCATAGGATTCCATTTTTTAGCACGGTAAAAACTAACTTCTATTTTTTGTTTAAAGGTAGTTTATGGATGTGTAATAAAACTTGCCATATATAAAATTAAAGCAACATATTCTTAGCACATGAAATAATGAACTGCTTTTTCATGATAGGTTGATATAAAAATGCAATTTAATTTTTATGACAATGATAATTTTATACATAAACACTGTTAGAGTAACAACAATAAGCTTCTGTTTTCAAAAGAAATTGGTAGGTCTCAAAAGATTTCAGTATTTCAGAAATCTGACTGTATGCTATTATTATGTGTCTTGAATTTTTAGAGGATAGAAAACTTTTTATTCTCTAAAAATATATTTGTCTTGTTTTTCTTTTATTCAAAGATTGAAATATTTCATCAGTAATGAAAACCTTGTGTCTACCTTATCAATATTTTGCTGTCATATTTGTTCTTAACACCTAAATAAATTAATAACAATTATATAAAACTTTGCAGTTTTATTTTTATATTTTAATCAATTGTGTTCTTCATGTAAACTGTCACAGCATGGAATCAGTTTTCTGCCTTGTTTCATCCAAAATATGGGAATTCTGTCACACTAATATTATAATTAAAAGCATTAATAGTGACGGCAACTTAAAAAGCATACCTTGCTTTTTGGTAATTTGGTGTATTTCTGTGAGTGCAGGGGACTTCAAGAACCTTCAATCCACTAATAAATTTATTAACTCAAACTTAAAAGAAATGAAAAGTCTCTCTTTCTTTCTCTCTCCCCATGGTCAGTCTGCTAAAATAGATTATTCATGCTTATTTGATTCAGGTAGGCTTTTGCAAGCTTCCCTACCAGGCCTGGGAATGTGGTACATTGATGCCTTTTCAGAGGCTTCTGACATAGACCAAGCTTTTATTGCATAGTGTTTTATTATAGCCAAATCCTAGTCTCCACCCAGTTTGTAGGCACTCAGCTTATTCTTTTGAATCAGGAAAGGTTATCACCATGCTAGTGCATGGATTAAGGACACCAGTGTGCCCCAGGATTCCCAAAGAGGATCCTGGAAACTTCTGGTTTCTTCTTTTTTGCTGTCTTTACTAAATTCTATTGGGCCTTAGGGGGATTTGCATCTGAAATGGGCAACCTGGTGTTTTTCTCAATGAAGACATCAGATCAAAGTTCAGTTAGTCAGGGCCTTTCTGAAACATTAAGAGGGCTTGGACTTACACAATAAAAAGATGAGCTCTCACAGAGATTGCAGTAAAAACATTCTGAACTATAATCCGGATAAAGAATCAATTATAGGCCAAAGAACAGACCTTGTTTAAATTGCTTTAGACTAATAACTTTACATTTAAAAACCTTTACACCGTATTTTTAAGAAACGTATTTTAATGTCATATAATTTATTTGTCAATACTTTTCATAATAAATGGAGAATTTGTGTCTTAGGAACCATAATTCTGCACATATTATTATGTATTGAAAAGATTATATTGAAGCCAACTAATAGACATCTTTCATTAATGAAAATAAATAGTACCTTATAGAGAGATGCACATTGATTTTATTTAGAAAATAAATGTCACACCCACAGACTCAGCCTAAGAAAAATGCTTCTATTAGACTTCAGGATGTTTTATTTCATTTGACTGTATAATTTGGTGTTTATAGACATTTAATTTAGGAATATGAATCATTGAAATCTTAAATGCAAATAGCTAGTGTCAAGCAAATGTATGTTTAACTAAATTAAAAAATTGTCATTCTGTAAGATAAGATCCTCCTAAGAGTTCTCACATTTATGCAGAATCTCTGTTTGTTTTGAGTATCCCCATATTTGCCAGTTTCTTAGCACTCAGGAATGATCATAGTAAACATTAGACCGGAGCTTTTATGGGAAGCTGCTGCCAGATGGAATTTGTTAATAATTCAACTTTGATTCAACTTTATGTAGAAGGGTATGGGGGCAGAGGATGTATTCATTAGTATCAGCCTAGGTTCCATTCAAAACAATAGTTCATAGATTTTTAATCACATATGTAAATAAATTCAATGTCAATAGCTATTAGTTTCCTAAGAAAAAGATGGTTTCTTGAAGAAATTGTTAATAAAGAATGTAAAATCATGAACTAATGATCATGCCAAGTGTCTGATGGTCTCCATAGTTCCTACACATCTTCTCACTCTCACACATGCCTTGATCTTGTCTGGACTCTGATACATTTTATACCACCAGCTTCTTTTAGTTAACAAGGTATATTGTACATGAACATTTAGTTTCAGTATGATGCTTGGTTAAACACATCTAAATACTTGATTTCTTTTGGTGCTTCCAACCAATAAATTAATTTGGCTTAACTTCTCTTAGTTCTTGCATTTCCTTATTCAATTTGTCATTAAAATGTGAGCTATTATGTATGAATTAAGAATTATGTATATTAAATTTTTAACTTAGGAAAAGAGCTGTACAGAACAGTTTTAAAATGAGAAAGGTATATGAATTATTATAAACTTATAAATCATTAACAGTGAAAAATTTAGAGTAGAAAGTTTAATCTCTCATTGTATATAATTTGGCTAATAAAAGCTATTGTATGGGTCTTTAAATTCAGTAGGTATATGTATATCAGCTTTTTCTTATTAACTTGATGTTAGTCAAAGAAATTATAGGGCAAAATAATGTTAATAACCAGCATGATTTTCCAGCAGGCTGGACCAGGGTCATCTTCACGATTTGGTCACTATTATGATGTATCAAAAAGGATTCCTCCGGAGCTGCTGGGGAGTTCAAAATGGCATGGATTCTTCCTTACCGAACACGTAACTTCAGATCTTAAGGGAGAATCCTGGTAAGTCAGCGACTCACGTAACAGCAAATTCAGACTTCAGATATCAGTAGATTGCATTTTCACCTCATTTTTGAAGATTTCAAATATCAATAATGCTTGTTTTCTACAAATATGTAAGAAATTATATATGTATTTTGTAATAACCTATTAGATGTTCTTTTTCTTTCTGGTTCTGTAAACTACCTATTGGTTTATAATGTGATAGATCTGGATACCAAACTAGTTACAATTCCATCTGATTTTACTTTCCAGGACATGGGAAACAATTCTAAATCAAGACTTCAACCCATAATGCAAATACATCTCATAAATTCTTTGATTTAATTAATCCCAGGAAAGTGTTTAGAGCACTGCTGCTCTCTAGTACATTTTAGTAGGTGATCTTTTAAAGGGTACACAAGTGTATGTTTTTACTTTTTTCTTTTTTTTAATACTGACTTCTATCTGAATTCAAAGTATGTACCCAATTATGACCTTGAAAATTCTGATGATCTTCCTAGTGCTAAATCCAGAATGCTGGTTAATGGTGTATGCCACTACACCTGGTTTTATGTGGTGCTGAGGCTTGTATGCAAGGCAAGCACTCTTGACAACCAAACTACATTTCTCACTGTTATTCTATTTATATTAAGACATTTTAGTTTTAGTGATGCTGTAATTAAAATACTCTGATTTTTAAATGGCAAGATATTTAGAGTTAGAAGTTTTCAGTGAAGAGTTGTTTAAACAACCTAACCTTTATATAGTGACAAATTTATTAAAGCAGAATTCTGAAGGTTACAGACTTATTAAATAATGTTTGAGCTATTAAGAAGATTCACTTTCAGTCCTTACCACAGTAAGCTAATGAACAGATTGTAGCCTGTGTTTTCTTTAGCACTATCAAATCATTTTTAATTATTTAAGAATTTATTGACAGGGAGTTATGAAATTAAGTGACTTAAATGTCTTGTGTCTGTTCTAGATATAATCCCTGAATCTTTAGTCAACACTATTCAAGTCTTTTTCAGAACTCTTTCACTTTGTTAACAGGTTCTCTACTCTATAGTTAGAGACATAAAATGGCACATGGGCACTGTTTTAGTTTTAGTGGCTATGCTAAAGGAATGACTAGTATGTGTTGGGTATGTTGCTATGCATTTTACATTTATTACCTCCTGTCATCCTTATGTTATAAGCAAATATTTCTGTTTTCCAGAAGATATTGACATACTCAGATCTAGCAGGGTCCCAGCTGAATTGTGGAACCAGGAATAACATGTTGGATCTCTTTGTGCTTGAGTCCTTTTGAAAGCTTTGGTGTCTGTCCTTTTCATTGTTTTGTTGCAGACAAAGCATACTAATTAAGGAATAAAAACTTGTTTCTGGTTCTGGCTTCTTCATCCTGTTGTACTCTCAGGATCCTCTCCTTGACTTCAATGAAGTCAGTACCCTCATGAAAAAGTTGGGACTAAGAAACAGAAGTACCACACATTTACCCATATAACTTGTTACTGTTAATTTTGAATCATTTTGTCAATTAATAGTAGTTCCCAACTTTGCCTATTGAACTAAACACACACACACATACACACACACACACATAAGCATGTGAGCAAAAACTGATAATACCTGCATTCAGTTATTTCTAACTTAGAATTCTGGGCTGGCAGTAATTCATACTGTCTTGTTAATTGAATGCTCAGCCATATCCATGTAAAATGTGAGCTGGGGCCATCATCCACTTGTAGAGTACTTACTTAACATCAATTCAACCCTTAGAACCACAAAATTAAATAAAGCATATATAAAGGATAGTATGACTAAACAAAAACCATTGCTTTTATCATTCAAATCAACATTTAAGGAGCAAACATTATTTTTATACCAGAAAACATGAGGTTTTTTATGCATTCATTCAGGTAAAGAGAGGAAGGGAGAAGTTAACTCTAGTCAAATGCCTCTTTCAGGGGGGTTACTGTTCAGAAATTTGACCTTAGTCTATTCATTTAATTTTACCAACAGCCTTTTGAGCTAAGTAGTATCTGATGTGGGAGTGTTCTCCTGTATTTTGTATTACTCTTATTGGTTGAATAAAGAGCTGCCTGGCTTATAGATAGGTCAGCCCTTAGGTGGGCGGAGTAGACAGAACGGAAGTTCTGAGGAGAAGAAGGAAAGTGAGCCAGTTGCCATGAGGCCCCCCCGCCGCAGGTGGAAGTACCTAGATCCGTCCGGTAAGTCACCCACCTCGTGGTGACATACAGACTTTTATAATGGGTTAGTTTATGAGTTGAGGGCTAGCCGGGAAAAGGCTAGTGATAATAAGCCAGGCAGAGTTTAAATGAATACCGTCCTCACGTGGTTATTTCGGGTGCAAGCAACCAGTAGTTGAGCGGGCCAGCGGCTTGGGGCTTTGGAGCCTGGCGGCTGGGGAACACAACACGCACACCTCTCCCCTAATTTACAACAAGTATCAGCATAGTTTATAGGAACTAGAGGGCAGAGGCGCTAGGCAACTTTACTGTTGTTGCAAATTGTAAGTCACTAAAGGCAGTGGTTCTCACCCTGTGGGTCTTGACCCCTTTTGGGGTCAAATGACCCTTTCGCAGAGGTCGCGTATCAAGTACCCTGCATATCAGCTATTTAGATTATGGTTCATAACAGTAGTAAATTATAGTTATGAAGAAGCAAAGAAAATAATTTTGTGGCTAGGGGGTAATCACAAATGAGGAACTGTATTAAAGGATTGCAACAACCACTACACTAAGGTAACACCCAAAACCATGTTTGTAAAACCTCCACATTGCTGGAAATGTGCTGCTGAGGGGCCTAAAACCTATATTTCAATGAACTATGAGGATGTAGTCAAATGGTCTTTAAAACGTATAATTGCTGGAATGTTTTTGAAAGCTAGCAGTTTTACACAGAATAGGAAAATTTATAGATTTTAATTACCAAGGCAGTATTTCATTTCATAATAGTTAACTGATAATTCATTTATTTCATATTAAACTTAAATGCTTAATTAAATATAATTAAACTTTAAACATGTAATTAAATTAATTTTGGATATGGGTACTTTACCATGTGAGATTTATTTTAATTTATGAAAAGTGTATGCTCATTTCGCTGACATGAACTTTACTGGTTCATTTATAAAACAATAAAGCCAAGCCTTATACTTGTCTATACTTTTCCTATAATTAAGACTGGAGGATATAGTTGTGTCTCTCTACCATGTGTGAGATACAATATATAATTTCCTAATTTCTAAAGGCACCATTAATAACGTGAAAAATTTCATAGCAAGTAAAACTGAAGGTCATTTGAAATTTGCAGTAATTAATTTTAAATTACTGGTAAGTTTATGTATAGAAAATGTTCATATATATATATATATATTATACATTTTCAATTAAAGCCTAGACATTAAAATCTTGACATATATCACAGTATTGTTAAGATTGCTGTAGAAAACTGGTACCTACAGTCCCAGCACTAGGCAGGTGAAAGGACAAGATCAGAAGCTCCAGGATAGTCTAAGACATGAGATACCACCTTCAGATCAAAAGGATAGCTTTGATAGTCCACTGTCTGAATGTCACAACATGGTAAGATAAGGATGACAAAAGCTCATTCTAGAATAATTCTGCAATGTTGATTTACTTTTTAATTGAACATTGTTTTGAGTGTAATTTTGACAGCGGATATGTCCAAGCACACACCGCAAGCAGATTTGTTACCTTACTGAAATATACTGCCAATCCAAAGTTAGGACAGCAGACAGTTTTCCTAATGACCAACAAAGCTAACATACTGTCCAACCTGCTACTCCCACTAGTATTCATTGTCTTTCTGTTCCTGTGATAGAATATCATGACTAACGCAATTTACGGAAGGCATTTTGGCTTCTGGTTCCAGAGGGAAGAGTGTCCATTGTGGCAGCAAGCATGGCTTCAATAGGCATGCCTCATGGCTCGCACAGAAGCTGAGAACTCACATCTTCAGCCAGAAGCGCAAAGCAGAGAGAGTGAACTGGAAGTGTCCAGGGCTTTTAATCTACAGGCTCTCCCCTAGTGACACAACTTCTCCAGCAAGACTGTACCCCTAAACTCTCCAAACAGTACCACTAGTTGGGGACAAAGTGTGTTCAAATAACTACAGTATAGGGTCAGTTCTCATTCAGATCACCGCCCTGCTGGATCTCAGCATCCTACCCAAACTTGCATGTTTAGACCCTCACCCCAATATCAAATTATTTAGAGATGGGGTCTTTGTTTTGGTTTGTATCTGGAGTAGCCTTCACTTGGTCCCCAGCTTATAGAACCATTTTGAAGGCTTTATGAAACAGGGTCTGGCTGGTGGAAGTAAGTTACTAGGAGCAGGCCTCAGAGGTTAGAGCCCTGGTTCTAGTCCCATGATCTGCTCGCTGCCACACATTTCTGTCATCATGAACTCCACCATGCCGTCTTGTCATGATGGACTGAAATAGCTCTGAAACTGTGATATGTCTATGCTAATATAAGAAAATACGTGAGGTTGGATGGTGGATAAAAACCAGAAGTTTTCTCACAGGTGTGTAGGCCAGAGACTCCAAGCCAGTGTACTAGCAGGGTTTACTGGGAAGTGAGAGCTACCAGGTGCTGAGTCTCTCTCGTGTCTGGACTGAGATCCCTGGGTATTTGCAAGCAGGGTTGAAGTTTTGTCAGCTGGAATCAACAAAGCCAAACAGCAAAGAAACTTACAAAATCAAAACTAGCAAACAAAGTGATAGTCTATGAACTGTGAGCTAAAGAGAAAGTTGGAAACAGCTGCTAATGATATATGAGGAAGAAAGAGGAAAGATGGTAGTAGCACTGGGGAGCAAAGAACACACCATTAAAACCTCCAAAATATTGAGGAAGATTCTAAGCTGTGGCTTTCCTGTATGCTGAAATGTGTAGATAATAAAAGCAAAAATAGACAAATGGCACTATTTTAAAAAATATAGTTATGGCAGTCCATTGGTGGCTCATGCCTTTAATCCCAACGCTTGGGAGCCAGAGACTGGTGGATCTCTATGAGTTCAAGGCCAGCCTGGTGTGCAGAGCTAGTTCCAGGACAGCCAGGATTGTTTACAGAGAAACCCTTTCTTGAAAAACAAAAACAAATACACACACACACAGAGTTCTTTTCTCCATAGGCAATACAACAAGCCTCACTGCTTCAGAAATATGAGAGCTCACATCAGAGATATCACTTTTCAATTGTCAGGTATTTTAAAATAACACCCTGTGTTTCCTCTGATATGGAAAAACAGCCACTCATTACTTGTGAGAGAAAAACTTACTGAAACAATCTTAGGAAAAGGAATCAAAAGTAAAACTATCTGCTGTCTTTTTACTATCAATCCATTTCTGTGAATTTATCATAAACAGTGACATCGAAGATATATATAGACATCCTAAATATATATATATGAAACTTTAAAATTGCTGTAAAAAGAAAAAACCCACTGAGATCATTCATCACCATGATAAAAGCAGTCTTGATTGAATGATGATGGTGAAGTTTCATTGAATTTATCTGCAAATGTGAGGAATGAATTGACTTTGAATATCAAATATTGAAAATTCAAGGTGCTTTGGTCAAAAAGGAGTCATTATCCTGGCAGAAGCAATAGGATTAGCATTGTTTTATTGGGTGAAGAGAGGGTATGAGTAGAAAGACACCTAATGATGTGGGAGAGAAGAATGCTGCCGGGGTGGAGCCTGAGAGAATCAGGTATGTGCATAGCTCAGGAGTGAGATGTTAGATATAGATACTTCATGCAGCAACATGCCTAAAGACTGTGCAGGCAGTAATCAGTGGGATCTATTCCCTTTTGACTTTTTACAATAAAAATATCACAGACCAGATAGCTTGAACCAAGAAGTCTGCTCCTCATTATGCCAAGGATGTGGAAGTCCAAACTCAGGTTCTGGCAGGATTACACTTTAGTGAAGATTTTTCTCCAAAGACAGATGCCAGAACTATCAGTCATTTCACATGGCAGAAGGGGATGCAGCCTCCTTTAGGTCTCTTTTATAAGGGTACTGATCTCATTCATGAGGCCTTAATCCTCATGATTCAGTCACCTCCTAAAGATCCCACCCCTTAACATTATTGTATGTCAAAGTCAAAATAGGAATCTGGGGAAACAGAAATATCCAAACTACAGCAGGTAGACAGATACATATAGTAGCGAGTGTGTCTTCTGGATACACATAGGACTAGGTGTAGCTTTGATTGTTTCTATTTTCAGGTCGTGAGTGTGATGAACAAAAAGATACTGGAAATTTGAATAAAAATGGAGATTCAGATTTTCCAGCTTTCTCACTAGCCTCCTGGAATTTGTAGTTATTAACCAAAATAGTTTTGCTGGAGAACTTTGCTATGAAAAAGAAGAAAATAATGAAGGTACAGAATGGCCATGAAACAAAAATAGTTAATTAGGATGCTACCAAATGTATCGCAATAAGAGAAAAGATGAAGACACTGAAGAGTAGAGAGTCAGAAAGTGTGTGATGACCAGTACTGGATACCCCACACTCTGTTAAGGCCTGGAGGAGACATAATCTGATAATTCATCCCAGTCATTTTCTGAATTATTTTTCATAAAAATCATATCTTCACTTAACGGTCTCCATGGCAAACGGGATTGCTTAGCCATGGCGTGAAGTATTTTTCCAACTGTGATCCAGAAGTCTCTGCTTGTCATTGTCATCTTCACAGTCTTGAATGTGATCTTAGACCCTGTGTCCTTCTCTCTCAGTTGAGCTTCCCTAGTCAGACTCAAATTCAGTGTTAGGTGAAAACCATGAGATGAAAAGTCAGTAAATGACAGCCTTCAGGGTAATCCTAATGAAATTTTGACTTGAAAATTACTTGTGAAAAGACTTTACAATCTCTGGAATCACATGCAAATTATATGCTAATAGAACTTTAGCTCAACAGAGTATTTTATACAATTAGTTAAGACATGTATTGTGCCTATGGCCTCATATAGAGTTGCTTCCTACTTGTCATAGTTGAGTTCTTGAAGTATACATGCAAATATGGCTTTGGTAAGATAAACTTTATTTTCCCATTTACTTTCAAAATTATGTGAAAAGGTGCTTCATCTTTATTTTAATTCATTGTAATTACAGATGATATTTTTAAGAATAATAATCTTAATTTTCTGTAAGAGTCTGAGTTTTTTCTCAAACATTTCTACCAGGTTGTTAAATATTTAAGTGACCAGAATTTCGTATTTTTAAAATTGTAGCAAATTACTTTAATGACAAAAAGCATTCTGAACCCCGTAATTTAAAAATCATGGTAGATAAAAGAGACAAGAGAAAATTTAAAGAAGTTGTCTGTGTTGCACTTTGAGCAGAGTTGTTGGCACAGGTTGAACCAGAGCCAGTTCCCCAAGTCTTGGCATCTTCCTGCTGTGTGTGTGGTGCTGCTCAGTTATCAATTGGTATGAAGAGTTTCCTCTTTCCACACTCCAAGTTAAGTACAACCAAGGCATATTTAAGACGATTTCATGGATACAGCTAAAAGATTTCTCCCTACAACTGCATCCTGGAGTGTTTCATTTAAAGTGTTGAATGAAACCACACTAGTGTGTGTGAGCCCCTTAGACTCTCTGTGCACCACATTCCAAGGCTTTAAAATAGTGTAGTTAAAAGAGTGAAATTTCGCGGCTTTAGAATGTTTTCAGGGTTTTTGTTTGGTTGGTTTGGTTCATTTGTGTTGAGGCATGTTTTCATTATATAGCCCTGGCCAGCTTGCTCACTGTGTAGACTAGGCTAGCCTCAAATTCAGCAGAGGTCTACCTCAGCCTCTCAAGTGCTGGGGTTAAAGGAATACACAACCATGCCCAGCAAATATTCACATTTTGCATTTCATTTCTGTCACTAAGTGATGTGTAACCTTGAACAAGTCATTTATCCTGAAATGAGCCTTAATTTTCCCAATCACAAAATGAGGATGATGATTGTACGTCTGTCACAAGGTGTCCACCAAATGCTGTGACACCAAAGTTGCTGTGTACCAAGAAATAGTATTTTCTATGTACCAAGTGCTTTATTAACCAGTAAAACTAAAATTAGCTAGGCTTCTTAAACAGTATACCAAGAGTCTGTTTTCTGTCTGTAAAGTTTTCACTTATCAACTACTTATTATAATTCCATATTCTATTTTATGTTTGTAATTTATCTTTTAACAGACAATAATTTATCTTTTTCAAGTAAAAAATTATCTTTCTCCTGCTTACCAATCTGTTTTTTTTTTCATTTGTGAAACTAAAATTAAATTTTAAGTACTTGGTATTTTAAGGTTCAAAATTAGTGCCAGAGCTAGAGAGATAAGTTGAGTGGTTTAGAGTCCCTATTACTCTTGCAGAGGACCAGAATTTGATTCCCAGAACCTACAATTTGTAACTTCAGTTTCAGAGAATCCAATGCCGCTTGCTGACCTTCTCAGGCGCGATCATGCACATGCAATCAAAATACTTAAAAAATAAAACTTAGAAATTAGTCCAAATAACTATTTGTATGCTTTATATTTCTATATATTGTGATAACTTTAGGCACATAGAACTGAGATTAGCTCATTTAATATAAGAATTGTTGGTAGTTGTAAGAGTAAAGCAGAATAGTGGTTCAAAATGGGCTGTAATGGGGCTGAAGAGATGGCTCAGAGATTAAGAGCATTCAGAAGATACAGGTTCAATTCCCAACACCCACATGACAGTTCACAACTATCTGTAACTCCACTTACAGGAAATCCAACGCCCTTACACAGACACCCATGCAGGTGAAAACACCAGTGCACATAAAGTAAAGGTAAATAATAAGTTTTAAAAGTGGGCAGTCTTTAAATATTTGAAATAGTCAAAACTTTGTTAAATGTTTGGAAACAGAGGCTGGGGACATGGCTCAGTGGGTAAAGTTGTCCTGTAAGATCTACACACTCACTGTGACTCACCCATACCTGAACTTGCTCAAACATATGCACAGTTACTTATAGATTTTAAAATGCTTGGAAATAGCAATAACAAAGCAAGGGTCTTATTTGCAGACAAATTTCCTTCTTGTAAACTCTTATCATTAGACACATGCACACATGTGCACACACATGCATACACACACACAGAATAAAATTTCTCAATGTTGGAGAACCAACAATAAAGCCAAAATTTCCAATAGAAATGGAAGTTATTTTATCAGATATTATTAAGAGAGCTTAATACCTCAGATTTTTATGAACACAAACAGTTCAATGGCAAAGAAAGCTGATTTTTTTTTTAAAACAGTCAAAGGATCTAAGTAGACATTACTCTAAAAAAGACATACAAATAGACAAAAAAATCAATGGGGTAAAAATCTCAAATATCTAATAACTTATCATTACAGTATTATATAGTTATGTATATTTTCATTAATTTATGTATCATTACATATATTAAAACCTTAATGAGATGTTGTCTTGCAACCATTGTAATGGCTCTTATCAACAAAATAAAGGGCAAGTTTTGGTGACAACATAAAAAGAGAAATCTTTGTATGCTGTTGGTAGATGTATAAATTAGTATAAACATAGAAAACAGTGTGGCAGTTCATCACAAAGTTCGGTGTACAACTATTGTATCTACTAGTGCTACTTGTGTACTTACATCTAATGAAATGAACTCAGTGTGTTGAAGGGATAGCTGCATTCTCTGTTCATTACAACCAAGATACAGAGTTAGCCTGTGTTATCAACAGATAATGAAGAAAATTTGGTATACACACAAATATGTAGCAGAATACTATTTAACCTTGAAAAGGAATCTTATAGTCTACAACATGAATGAAACGAAGGACATTCCCAAGACACTCTTACAGAATTGCCCTTACATAGTGTTATTTATAGACATGTTCTTCCCATCATAGTAGAATATTATGTCCGCAATCGCCTGTGTTGTCCCTGAAAGGGTGCAGTAACTATATGAAACATACCCATGCTCTGCAGCCCTTCATTTCCTGGAGTCACATTTGTTTTGTACAGAAAGCTTTCTTTTCTCGTGTTTACTCAGTTTCTGCAAGATAAGGATTTTGGAATCAGCAGCAGCTCTCAGGAGCATATACATGTATGGAGATGCACATGTATTTTTGCTGAATCAACTCCTATTGATGTTGCAGATTAAGCAAATGGGCTGCTACACTTCTTAACTTCACTCAGGAAGCAGGTTTTCTTCATTCTTTTTAAATGTTCCCTGAAATATCAAATTTACAGGGATTTATCTCAAGTGTTCTTTTTAAGTCCCAAATGCACCTTAAAATTCATTTTATTGTTTTTAAAGCACTAAACAATGATTGCATCATGTGAGAAATAACTTAATTTTAATTTAAGATATCTTCCTAAATCTATGCATTTATTTTTGCATCTTCTTTGAACAAAGGAAATGAGTAAACAATAAGTTTAGTAGATTATGCTGTTTGTCTTCACATGTTTTAAAAATTCTAATTATTATGTTATTTTACCAGTTTATTCTACGAAAATTAAAACTTTGATGGAAGATGAGCTCAGGTGATCGGGACATTGATTTGGGAGTGTGTGACTTAGCAGTTCATTAACTATGTGTTAATTATGTATGATTACTCCTGAAAAGCTATGGTGGCTCCAACTAAGCCTGACATAATTAAGTCATCTCAGTCTCCACAGATTTTTATCCTCCCATAATGTCAAAAACTAAGCAATTTCATATAAGATGATGTAACTTACTCCCTTTTTACGGTGTTGTCTAAATGTTTTTAGATTGTCTGACATTTGATGCATTTTCTTGTACATTTAAACATTCCAATACATTCATATTTTTACTTATTTACTTATTGTTATAGATATTTTACTTTTTGTGTAGTAAGCCCATTTATGTATTTGCACCACTTCTTACCAACAGTTCTTTGTCCCAAGGCTACATGAAGCTGCTTCAATTCATTCAGAACATCATTTATACTGAAGGATTTGATGGATCTAATCCCCAGGTATGAATACTTCAACCTTCTTTAGTCATATATAGAATATTGTTTTCAAATCTCCGGGGCATGTTTGGAGAGCCTGAGAAAAGTCAATAATGTACACACTGTTTTCACAGACATTGTTAATGGGTAGAAAGTATTCGTATATTCAGAGTTTTAACTGGGTTCTCAGGATGCACACAAAACAGTCGCATGCTTTTTCATTGTTGATTGTCCTTAAATTCCTATTTTTAGCTTCTGAGATTAGTAACTAGTTATGCTTTTTAATTGCTTCTAACACTACAAGGTTCAAATTTTTCTTTTTAAGGTATTCATATTTCTGTTGTTCAGTCCTTAATTCTAATTGCTTTATGTGTAAGAATTTTCACAAGATTTTATGCCTTGTTACATTATATTTTGAATTGCTTTACTGAATAAAAGATATATTTTTGCTATATTTTATAACTGTTCTCTATACCTCTGATTTTACATTTTCTCCAAATTCCTACTACTGAAGATGTTCTACTTCGTTTAATTTAAACAAGTAAAGAAACTTTTGTTAAACATCATGCCTTCCAAAGACCTTTTCATAGTGATTTTAACTGCATTTGACACTAAAGGATTTATATTATTGTATTATTTTAAGATATGTATGTTATTTTACTGAGTATTTCCACAGCAGTTATTTTTTTTTTAACGACATAGAAGCTAGAAACTAATTTTTGGAATCTTTATCTACTTTTGCTTTAGTTCATAGATTTTAAATTTTTATTAATTTACTTCCTATATTTAACAATTTCTCAATGGCAAAATAAAAAATTTTTAAATTGATTTTTATTGCCAGTATAATAGCAGGTTTAAAATATTTATAGATATCTGGAAAGCATTTAGCGTTTCCCATACGCTTTATAGTGACCACTGGTATTTAGTACAGTTTTACTCTTTTCCTTATTACTGCAATTTTTGGTCCTAGCTAAGATTTATGGGTGCCGTGTCTTCTTTTGGTGCCAATGTATTTCTGGAGAGGCAAATTGGTCCCTGACAGACACCTTTCCCCACTTGCAGTGGTAGCTATGGAAACAGACATGTCATAACAGTTCCTATGGTGCAGTGTGCAAAGCTGCTGTTCATGCAGAATGATGACACCTCTTCTGAAAGCAAGAAATTTATAAGACACAAAAAAGTAGCAGGAAATCATATTACTCTTTGCCAAGGAATACGTACATATGCCCCTTAGAAACAACCTGCTAAGAGTCCTTAATAAGAATCATTGTGTTGAAACACAATGAAGATGGTTCTTCTTTTGTTTGAGTGTGGAAAAAGCATGCCACTTTCAAAAAACAATTGATTTATTCTTGAAAATTATTAGAAAATAAAATGGACCACATTTGGTTCCCTGATGGTGAGAAGCGGCATAACAGCTTACTCTCATAAAGACTGGGCTAAACATTTCTATAGTAAATAATAAAAATGCTTAAAGCTCTCACATTAAATTTAAATGTACCAATAAGTCATTATAAAAGTAAACTTCCTGTTTACTAGAACTAAAGCGTGGATACTAAGTATAAAATAATGAAGTGCGTTGCTTGCCGTATTCCCTGGTCGCGGACACTGCTGACAAGTCAGGAAAGGCGAGCACTCCATAGGTACTTCTTTTAAGCAGTAGTCTTCTCCAGTCACAACGTTCTGATGTGGGAAGAGTCCTACTTTCAACGGGAATTTTCTCTCTGTGCACGTTCAAATATATTTGAGTAAGACACTTAAAATATACTCTTAGAAACAGACTATTATTTATTTTTTATAATGTATAATTAACCTTGGTAGTAAGTTAAATTGTATAACTCATATATAAACATATGTGGGTGGAAGCATTTAAAAATTACTTCATAACATCTTTTGGACTTCGATTTTTTTTAATTTGGCATATAGATTAAACGTTACATATTCGCATGGGAATAAATATATTTACTGTGTAACTATCAACTACATTTTTTAAAAAGTTAACATCTGAGATAATACAGGAGTGTCAGCTTTTGTTTCCACAATTACCATTATTTATGAAAATATATCCTTTATGTTGAAGTGTTATGTTCATTTTTATTCTCATGTGCTGTATACCAAACACTTGAAGATTTTATCATTCATTCATTATTTGATTCAGTGTTTTCTTTGCTTCTGGGTATATATGCTAGTACATGTCAGAGTCACTAGGCATTCATAATTCCTTATTCCATGTCTAAAAGCATCTTTAAACATTTAGCAAGTCTTTTTGTTGCAACAGTAGGTAGTAGTGACCTTGTGTTAAAAGACCAATCTCTAAGTCTCTGAACACTACTCTCCTTTACCTTCACATTTCATTCTCTGTTTTATGCGTCCTTTAGTTGGATATTTCAATAAGGTTGTGTTTTCTTGTCTTGGCAGGGCTGTGCTAGGACTTGAACCCAAGGCACTGCACATACTAGCCCATTGAACCATGTCTCCAACTTTTATTCTGTATTTCTATTTCCTCATTGTTATTGGGAAACTAATTTAGGCCTGTTACCATGAGATAACAAGTTTAGCAATAAACAAGGCCTTAGGTTTTTATCAGTTTATTTAAGTTTAAGTTCTGTGTCATAAAGGAAGTGGCATCTCACTTTTTTTTTCACAGATACTGTACATAAATTTGCCAGGAACATACTTGTACTTCTTTTTCTTAATAATTGTAGTAAGGGCCGGGCGGTGGTGGCACACACCTTTAATCCCAGCACT
>JAQHUG010000068.1:5583269-5626125 GCA_028555095.1 Dicrostonyx torquatus | reverse complement strand
AGTATCCTTTGCTTTTTAAAAATGTTTTATTCCTAAAAAGAAAATTTGACACCATTATTTTAGCCATAATGTCAGTAGTTTCTAAAAGTGATCTGCTAAGTGTTAAAGCTTTGAACTTAAATTAGGCCAGTAAAAACAATTTCATGAAAAAACTAGAGGCAAATATAAAGTATAAAACCAAAAAGTTTAAAAGTTGTAAACACCTTTCAAACAAAAGCTCACACAGCAGTTGATGGTCAATTAAACAGGAAATACAGATGTCCTGGCTTATTGGAAGAGGTGTAGAGTTTTATAATGCTGGGAATGCATTTGTAAGATTTTGAATTAACCTTTTCCTCTTTGCCTCTGACATCTTAATATTATTTGAGGTTTTGCTATTATTGTTGTTTGGGGTTTTTGTTTTGTTTGATTTTTGGAGATAGTCTCATTTACACACCTGACTGCACTGGCAGTCAGGTTCTATAGACAGCTCTGGCCTTGAGCCTGTTTTAATTCTGTGCCTCTACCTCCCAAATCTAGGAATACAGGCTAGCACTATAGCACATGGTATTTATCTGTCGTTTTAACTGTCTCAAACATAATTCTTAGCATAGCCACCTCAACTTTAGACAAAATTCAAATTTGATTATTATCATGACCTTCCAATTTTCATAAAAATTAAAGACAAAATTTCGCCATTTGTTGCTAGACAGTGATTTGCTGTTTTGCTGAGCTGGCCTTTAACACCCACAATCAGTCAATTGGCCTGCACCAGTATCCTGAGTAGCTGGAACTGTTGGTGTAACAGGCTGGCTTTGTCCAACTTTCTAATATAAAAGTATGTTCTTTATACTCTTCTTGCTAGATTGCATCAGTTTTTACCATGTCTATTGTCTTCCTGATGCTGTGAGTTCAGATAGAACTAGTAGATAAAGAAGTGCTGTATTGATAAACTACATTTGTATTTATTTCTTCTCACTGTCTTTTAGAAAAAACAGAAAAACATTTTAAGAATAGGAATTCAGAACCTTGGTTCACCATTATGGGGAGATGACATTTGCTGTACAGAAAATTGTGACAACAGTCACAGTCTTACCAAGTTCCTCTATGTTCTCCGTGGCCTTCTAAGAGCCTCACTGTCAGTCTGTATCATCACAATGCCAACACAGCTGATCCAGGTAAGACCCTTATCCAGTGGAGACATGGAGGATGATTGGCTTTATTTTTCTTTTCCTTCGTCACTAAGGATGCTGGCCATTGTTTTATGTGCTCATTGACTGTTTGAATATTCTCTGGTTTGTTTTTTTTTCCATTTTGTTGGTTAATCTTATTAGCAGTTTTAAAGTTCTTTATATATATTTAGCAATGTGCTTTTGCAATAGTTTTCTTATAGTTTGTAACATCCCTTTTCTTAATAGTCTTTTGAAATACAAGGTTTAAATCTTGATGAGTTTCATCGATTTTGATTGGTCATTTCCATTAGCCTTCAGTCTTTTTTATCTTGGCCTCTCTTAAGAACTTTTCCTATTTTCTCCTAGTTATTTTGAACATTTCTTGTATTCATGAGTTAATATATTCCTCTTGAATTTTTTGCACAATTTTAATTTGTGTTTTTAAACAGCTTCTGGTTTCTACCATTCTAATTATTCATTAAGTAAATGTGTGATGAAATGTTACTGGTTCTCTTTTTACTCTGTCATCCCAAGCAGCCTGGACCTTGAGGCAGTGCTCTAGTGTTGCAGATGTGAGCTATGATGAGCAGCAGGATTTTTTTTTTCTTTTTGGCCAAAGGACTTTTATCATTTCAAACATGTGATTTCATGTGATCTTAAATATCTTATACATTGTAGTTTTGTATGAATGCAAGGCCAGACTTCATGTGGCTTTATGATAATATTTTATTAGCATGAGTAAAACCTTCTTTGCATAACACCTGGATTTTTTTAGATAGATGGTCAGTAAATGTGAGTTGAATGAATATTGATTCTCACTTGGAAAATGATTTCTAATACCTAATTATTGAAACTGCATATATATCTTTGTTCTAACATACCTAGGCCATTCCAGCAAATGATAAATGCACTAAAATATCAATGAGTTACACTAATTATATATTAATTATATATAGTATGCAACATATCTCAAAGTTATGACTGAAAATTGAGGCATAAATACCAAGAGATTTCTACTTACTGGCCAATAGAATTTATTTTTAATAAACATTATAGGTTAACTCAGGTTTCCTTTGCAGGCTTTTAACAGATAATTATTAAACATAAATTATATTTTTATTATGTTAATAACAAAATATTATGTATTTTTATGTTATTAATATGGTGATCTTGAATCTTCATAAATATTGTAGGGAAAACCCTTTCTCTAATAATGTTATACATGCTGTGTATGATTGTAATATTTTCATTGTGCATCAATGTTATTGTAAAATAAATACTTCATTAGTAGCCTCATTTCAAATGGTGAGCTTGTTGATTTTGATGATAGATGTGAAGCTACAGGTGAAAGTTCAGCTCTCCATATTTGCATATTTGCATTGTGGCTGCAGCTACTTACGAGGCCCTGGCATCTCACTGTCTTTCTGTTCGTGGGTCTTTACCACAACCCTGTGAGATGCTTAGCTCTAAACTCTGCTTTCCAAGGCTGTCCAGTTGATAAATTGCAGGGCCCATTTTTTTTCCCCTCGGATTCTAGCCCCTTCCATCTTTATAGTTAATCACATAGCTCTCAACTGTCACAGAACTCTACAACTTAGCTCTTGACTAACACTGCTACTATTTAGTATTTTTAAATACAAAATTATCATTGCAAAGTCTTCAACAATTAGAGTATGTGAAAGATTAGGTAAAACGTTCCATTCCTGACAAAGGACAAATATATAGATGGATAGATGTTTCTTTTGCAAAATTGCAAGTAAAGAAAACAGTTGTGTTATAGAAATTTTATACTTATTTTTAAAAGACTATGAAAATTTTTTAGGAAAAACAAAAAGCTATATTCCAAATGATTATTACTTTAAAAGGTCACATCCACTGTGACATCTCTGACAGACTCCTTTACCATGTGTTTCAAGGAACAGCAGTAATGCTCTCAGGTGTTTTCATGTCAGCCTGTCTACACCACAAGTCAGGTGGTTTAATGACAAGGACATATAGCCAATGTTTAGAGACTTTTAAACCTTTGTACAACAGTATTGTTTAAACTTATGTTTTTAACGTATTGAAATAGAAATAACAAGATTTAAGGTCAGACAGGTGGTGTGTTTAAAATTAAGCAGCATGACCGCACTCCTCAGAATGGACAGTGCTCTTAGTGAGACCACCCACCATCCAGTAACAGTTCTCATTTCCCACACAGTTCTACAAAGCTTTCATACATGGCAGGTTTCTAAACTTGCTTTATAATCAAGTGAATTATAAAAAACAACTGCCTCAAGAACTATGTATTTGCTTTTGTATCAATACATTTGTCAAATGTAGCTTACCAATTTGTTCAAGTCAGGTATGATATGAGTAAGGAATAAAACTCTTGATAACTTACAAAGACTGGAAGGGAAAGCATAGAGAATAAGAGCTGGTAGCAGTTTGCTTAGAAGCTTAATCAGAAGCACTAGAGAAGTAGCTTAGTCAGAAAGCATGAAGATCTGAGTTCGGTCCCCAGAACCTGTTAATAGCCAGGTACAGTGTTGCCCACTTGGAATTCTGGCACTGGAGAAGAGGATACAAGTGGATCCTCCAGGCTTACATCAAGCTCCAGGTCTCAGTGAGAGACCCTGTCCCAGAAAATAAGGTGGGAGGTGGTTGGTGCTCAAAGAATTACACCCAAAGTTGATTTCTCCCTTTACATACACATACATGCGCGCGCACCCCCCCACACACAAACACATTAGAAGCATATGAATATACAAAAATGAAAAATTGAGCTTGTTTCACAAGAACCTGTATAGTAATTACTGGAGACAATTGTGCTCCTAAACTTTTTAGATAGCAGCCCATGTAATCTTTCCACTGTGTGCTGTTGCTGTCATCTTTTCTGAAGATACACAGCAGAAGTTAGACCTGAGCGGCGCCTCTCTAGTTGCTGCTCACTTAGCTGCCGTACTGTGCTGCTTGTTTCATAAAGATGCTGGTGTAGAATCCAGTTAAGGAAGATGGGGACAAAACTGTATTCAGTGATTTTAAAATAATAATAATAATTTGCTTTTGCAGGTGGAAATGCTCAATAAATTACTTGGTCTTGGTTAATTTTCTCAGTCTTAGCTTCTTCATCGATAAAATGAGGCCAAAAGTCCACAATTCAGAGGATGAGAAATACCAAGTCATGATGCATCACAGGCATGAAGAGTGTGTTAGCTGTCATCATCAGAGTGTGTGTTACTTAAGAGACTTTCAGAATTGATAATCTGAAGATAGACCTGTCAAAAATTAAAGTGTTCAGTGTGTCAATGCAATACAAGGACTGAGAGAGCAGCTCAGAGGGAGGCATATGCTTGGCATGTTAGAAACAGCAAAAAGAGAATCTTCAGTTCCCTGACCTTTTTTATGGAAAACACTCAGTCGTGTCCTCCCATGGATTGGGTTGAAGACACACCAGGAAGCACAGATACACGGCTGTCCGTTTCTTAGTGGCATAAGCTGCACAAGACTCACATCGGTTTTCATGGCCAGTACAATTTCTGGAGTCTATAAGACAGAGTTGAAATGGTGCTTGTGGGACTAAGCTGATTAGCTCATTCCCACCCTCCCTCATTCATTCATTCATTCATTCAAATACAGCAGGCATGCGTAGGTATCTATGGAGATAGCGTATTGAACATGACAAAGTCACTGTCCTCAGGGATGCAAAAGATAGGATAAAACATAATTTGAGCATTTCTGGTTCTGGTTTGGGCATTTTTTTTTTTTTTGGTCTTGACTTTCTGGGTGTTTTGAAGTTTTTTTGGTGTGTGTGTGTTTTGTTTTGTTTTTGCCTGTATGGTGTGGTGTGTGTGTGTGTGTGTGTGTGTGTGTGTGTGTGTGTGTGTGTGTGTGTGTGTATGTGTGTGTTGGATATTTGAGCTTTGATGCTGATAATTGTTTCTGTCAGGAAAAAGAAATGTCGTTTGATATCCTTGGAAATTTTGTCGTGTAATTAAGCATCTTTAAATTAGCACTAGATTAAGAGTATATAAAATATTTTCATCCCTTAGAATGGTAAAACAGCCAATCAGTGTTCTTATCTCATTTATTAGCATTCTGTCAGACGTGTACAGTAATGATTAGTTACCCCTTATTGTACTTTTGGCATGCTTCCCATGTTTAATTTCATTGTAGGGAAAGAACACATAGTTAAGAAAATTGCAAAAGAGGGGGAGAAGTTAAAATAGGGAAAATAATAGATTCAAAACTGATTTTAACTTATTGTTGTAATGATACTTCTAAGCAGAATGAACAAGGGTGATTTTAAAGTCCTAATTTGAAATATTTTATGTTCAGTCTCACAACTTTAAACTTGAAATTTTTATTTCATTTGAATTAAAGGTTAATCTATAACAGCACAGTAGAAGCTGATGAATGTAGAAAGTAAATGTGTAAAAATAAGTTCTAAGTATCTTTTTAAAGCACTAAAAATATTTAGCAAGTGGTTATGAATGTCTTTCAGACAAATATGTAGTTTTACAGTTTTCCTTATGAAGTATTATTACTCATAACTCTCTTGCTAGAATATAGTTTAGTGTCTACCCAAAGGCAGTGTCCTGAAATGTATGTGAGGTGGCTCCGTGGACTATGATTCTTGTTACATACTGAACTGTGGGGTGCAGTGGGACTAGGGCAGACCCCTAGTAGTGCCCTGTATTGCAGCCTTACTCCGTTCCCACATCCCTGCTGAGTAGTTGTTCCACTCGCCAAGACGCCTGTTAAAGAGCCCCTGAGAGCATGTGTACAGCCCTCCATGTTAGTAGTTAATTGGTGAGGATGGCAAGATGAGAGGACAGCCGAGCATGTGGTCTCTCAGACTCGGGCAGTAGACAGCCTTAGTGACAATAACAGCAGATGCTCACATTCTCACAGCGTAGCTGCTCCACTCTTGTTGAGGAAAGTTATCACAGACTGAAAGAAAAGGCTCTAGCTAAAGAAAAGTCGCTATCTCTTTACACTCTTCTACATGTTAAATTGTAAGAATATTTTGACTTTCAAAATTTAATGTATAAATTTGTATATGAATAATTATTATCCTCCAAGTATCTTAAGCACTCTACTCCTGCCCGCCCCACCCCCCAGCACACACACACTTACTATTGGGAACAAATGGTTTTCCCCTTTGATGCCTTTTAGCAAGATTTATTTGTGGCAAAGTAACTAAAGTACTTTAAAATGGCAATTTTTAATTTCCTTATCTAATCAGATATGACATCTTTGTTTCTTTCTTACTTATACATGGGGATTGTCTCAAGTGTTGGTAAAATTTATTATCCATCTCAAAATTATGTAAGCATTTTATGCCTTTTATTTTCAATTCCAGTGACAGCTGTGTGCTTGTGAGAAATGAGAACCATAATATTTCTTTTAGGAAATAAACAGTTTTGTGCCTAAATACAGTTTTGTTAGCAAAGTAAAAGGAAAATAGATTTCCAATAGCTTGTTTACTTCTCACACAGCCCATGACAGGTTATCTTTGATCAGTATTTTTTATATATTAAAAACACTTTAACCTAAAACTGTCAGAAAGTAAACACTGGCACATTTGTATTAAAATGGAAGGTTATTTTCCTGTTCCTTTCCCATAGCTTTCCTTTTAAAGAATATTTACTTTTCACTGCTGCTAGTTTTATCAGTGTTGTCAAATCTGCACTCGTTAAGGAACTTTTCAACCTAAACCAAAAATGTTCCTCTAGCTATGACAATGCAGGGATGAAAATCCCTTGCATCTGCTTAGAAAACCTCAGTGCCTGAACTGATTAAATTTTTTTTTTTTCAGGACAGATTGCAAATTTGAAACTAGATTGCAGCATGTTTTTATTTATTGTCATTGGAACTTAGTACTTGATATCTGTGTCCAGTATTTTTCTCACATAGTTACTGTCTTCCAATGATATGATTCTTGCAGTTTTTTTCCCCAGCTTCTCATTGAACAAAACTTAACCACTGCTAATGGGCTCATACTAAAGAAAATGCATTTCTTGGTTTTTAAAGAAGAAAAAAAAAAAGAAAGAGCCCTATCTCTTAAAAACTGAATGAGTTTTTAAGATAAATGAATGTTATCTTAACAGCTTTTCAGATTAGTCAATAATATTAATAGACTAGAGCTTTAAAGTCATGAAGTGAATAATGCAGAACATTTGTCTGTAGAGAAACTTTTCCATCTGGGTTCAGTGCCAAAATTTTGCCAGATAAGTCAAGTCAAGCCGTGGCTATCCTTACAAATCATTCATATGAATTTTGCAAGTGAACCCCAATGGTCTTCTAAATTTATCTTTTATTCTCAAATAAGTAAGAAATCATTATTATTCTTAAATGAGAAATAAGATGATAAATTTGTCTGCCACCAACTCTGACAATTTGAGTTTGGTTGCCAGAATCTACCTATTGAAAAGTGAGAACCAACTCTGACCTCAACGTGAATGCCATGCAGTTATGTGCCCATAGACATATAAAGAAATAGACAGGTAAGTAGATACGTAAGTAGGTACGTAGATAGATAGACAGACAGATAGATAGATAGAAGATAGGTAGATAGATAGACAGATATATGGATGTGTGTGCCCATATATGAACACACACACATGCCCATAGACATTTAAGTAAATTTGCTTGCCCGTTAAATAAATATATAAATAAATGTGAGTGCCCATATACAAATAAATAAACAAACACACATGCTCAAATACATATAAACAAATAAATGAGTTAATGAATGAATAATGCCTAATTTAAAGAATTGAATGTAGCTGTTTGGTGAATTATCAAAGATTTGTTTATAACTACAAATTTTTGAAAAATATTTTTTACCTGTTGTGATACTCATTATTATAGAACAGATTGGTATATTTTAAACTATTTTATCTTATATCTTAAACTTTTTTAAGAGGACATAGTGAGTATTGGAGTAATGGGTAACCAGTTAAGAGCACACTGCTCTTAGAGCCTAAGTTTTGTTCCCACCATGTCGGGCAGTCATAACTGCTTTTAACTCCAGCTCCATGGGGATCTGATACCTCTGGTGTTCACAGCACCTGCACACATGTACATGTACCCAAGTGAATTGAACGATATTTAACTCATTTAAGTTTTGTACTGTCTATGTCAAATTCTAGTAACTTTATATATGTCTAGTACTGTAAATGTAGTTTTTTTTTCTTAAAATAGCAAATAATAGAACTATTCCACCCTCTTAGTATAAGTTGGGAGTCTCTTAGTGCACAATTGTGTTCTGTGCTATATGCATATTAGCACTGACAACTGCCGCAGCTCTGCACCGTACATGCACTATCTGTGGAACTGGTTGTCTGGGTCAAAAATGGCTGAAACTTTTACACTTTGCATTGTCTGTAAGTTTCTGTATATACAGAGCATCTATGACAGTACATGGAGCATTTTATCTTAATGTAGACATACACATTAATTAAGAGCAGAATGTAGTAACTGCCAGTCAGATTTGTGTTCATTTTAAAAAGGAAAAGATACCATTTAGAACCCTTTTATTGTGTTTCATCTGACCAAAATGCAAAGTATATTCGGTACAGTTTAAAGGAAATAATCACTGTTGAGTGTGTGTGTGTGTGTGTGTGTGTGTGTGTGTTCACTTTCTCTAAAACAATTGGGACGTTGTTTTGTATTGTGACTGATATGTAGTCCTGTAGTGTTCGCGGTTATTAGCTAAAGGGTTGTTCAAACCAAGCTCATATTTATCAATGGTATAGAGATTAGAGTGTCTCATGGTATAGAGAGTATGTCATTGTTGAGGCATATGGGATCTTTGACTGCTGGACCACATCTTTCTGATGACCAGTGTCTGGGCACAGACACAGCTGTCCTGGGAGCAGAAGCAGGAAAGGACCTTGTTTTCAATATATGTGAACTGGATACAAGAAAAATGAGGGAAGGGTCTTTTATTTTTTACATTGTTTTTTGTATTTTAAAAAATAGAAGTTTAATTGTGCATTTATTTTGTAAATAAAATTATTAAATATTTTATCCTTTGTGTTACAAGATATCTGAAGAATTCCTGTGAGAAAATTAGGCCTTTTGAATTATTTCTGTTTCTTTACTCAGATACTTACCTTCCTTAAAGCACACTTAGAGTCTTTGAAAAAAGATATTTTGTTTATTAATGCTAAGACAAATGTGCTTGTTACTAGTTATAGTTTCCAGCTGCTTAAGTACCAGGTCAAATAGTATGCCCTGATGTTATGTTTTAGCCCTTTGCTATTAATTACATTATTATTATATAAAGAGTTCTAGCTTTTTTAATAATGTTTTCATACCCTATGTAGTTAATCTTTAATGTTGGGGAGTACAAAGGGAGAGATTAAATTAGCCTTATAACCTCGTTCTTTTCCAGGCTGATGATGGAAAATAAAAGCTCTTAGCCACAAAATGTAACACTTAGAATTAATATTTAATTAGACTAGCAAATTGTACACTGTGGCTGAAAGCTTCCAAAGAGTTGTTAGTGCCACAATTGACCTACAGGTTTAATAATAACTCACTTCTAGAAGCAAGTGCCAGTTCAGCAGAGTAGAGCCACTAAGAAAGTCCTGAGAGATTAAAATCAGCAAACCAAATGGCAGGCAAGGATTCCTGGGATGGAGCCTTCTGGAAAGCTGGGAGCTGGAATAGCTTTTAAGCCAGGATTCAGATGAGAACAGTGGGTGAAAAAGCTGATCCCTCCTGTTCTGGGAGCTTCTGGTTGTAGGCCAAAATCTTAGAACAGATTTTTACTAAATGTTTTTGCTGCAGCTATTAACTTACATTGAAAACCAAATATCGAATAATTTTTCTGTAAAATTTAACTGCTTTTTGTGTAATCATTAGTTCTTAATATTAGTACATAATATTTGGAAGTTCAGATCATTAGATTGTCAGATAGCTTTGGCGCTGTACATCTATGCTGTTTTGCTGTGACATGCTGTTTCCTTGTTCCCTGTATAGTTGATTTATATGGTTCATTTCTATATTATTTCATTACAGAGCATTACACAGAGCCAGAGAAAGAGATTGGGAAGTCTATAGCCCAAGGCTTTTTCTTTAAAGCATGCGTTAGTATATATAGATATATCTGTATCAGGAAGTGTAATTTAAAGACAATTTTAATTTTAGAAAGCTTATGTAATAAAGCAGTTCTATATTTGATTATGCTTATGATGCAATTAAATTACAAGATAAATAATTAGACCTCCTGGTGAAACATTGGATCCTTATATATTGGAAAAATCCGTATGCTAAAAGTAGGGTATTTAGAAATGTGTTGCTATAGAACGGAGACTGAAGGAGACACCTTAAATAATTTATTGGTTATATCTTATATAATGAAAGAAAAGCTAGTCATTAGTTAAAAATCCAAGCAGGTGAGGGCCTTGCCAGCAGAGGGAGTAGTCCTGTCTTCTGTCAGGTTCCCATCACTTTCCCACCTGCCTCAGCCTTTTTCCCAGCCAGTCTCCCATCTGGACCTGGCTCTGGCTGCCTGTTCCTGATGACAGGCTATCATTTTATGCTCAATGTGGTATGATTCTAAGCTGATTTTAAACTTCAGTGTCTTTAACCTGCCACAGCATCATAGACATTAGCTGGATACTCTGCTTTGGGGACATCTGTGCTTTCTTTCTAAGGGATTTAAGTATAAAAGAAGTAAAGTAGAATTTATCACTTAAAACATTTTTTACATAAAGAACCAATGTATCTCATTAATTTCCAAATTGTGAAAATATAGATGGCAAAAAGTCTTAGGGAGAGCTTGAAATTGATTTTGAATACTAGATACCATTATTTATTCTAGCCAACTTTTATCATATTTTCTGAATCCTTCCATTTCTGAGAGGAATCAGGACATGTTCTACTCATGTTTTATATTAATGTTGAATGTTGACTGAAAAACAAGCAAAACTCATATAAACATCTCTTCTGTCAGTGTAAATAAATGATATTTCTAAAACCAGGAAGCAGCCTTTCAAAATAGAGTTAGAACCCTGAGTGTGTGATGAGGTAGAGCACACAAAACATGTGGCTTTGCTGCCTTTTCCTAGTAAGACGTTAAAAATTCAGCAATTTCTTTGTCCTTTAAGCTTAAATATGTTTGCCTGCAGCTCTTTGTGCAATGTTTTAAGCTTATTGGAAAATGTTTGTTTTATTACTTCCTTGTATGAATATTATTGTGTGATGATATCAAGAGATATCCTCTATCTATATTACCCTTACTTGCAAGAAATTTTCTCTGTATTCTAAAATAAACTGTGAGCCTCAATAAAAGCATTAAATCTGCAACAGTTTTATTTAATAGACATTATAAGTTTGTTAGTATAATTTTTGTCAGATAAAATTACATTTTTATTAAACTCAAATAATGAACAGAATTATCAAAATCTTGCTGTTTCATAGTTTACATTTTAATAGAATTGAGCACATAAGAAATATGAAAAATATTTTTCCACAAATATCCCTAGATTTGTCCCTTATTTAACTTTAGTGTTGGATTTCACAACAAAGAAATGTGTGCATTTTTCAAAACAAGTTTGGAATTCTAAGCTCAATTGTGGGAGTCCTAAAGGCACTTGCACACCTCCTGTCATGCACCAGTTGAGCAGAAAGGAACTAAACATTTCCTTCTCTAACTGGACCCGTGCTTTGTCCAGATCTAACGTTCCTGCAGTTCTCAAATGGGAGCTCTTCTCGCATATTCTTTGCTCTCTTTCTTAGATAGCATGTATGGAGCAACCCAAGAGTATGCTCTTAAGACAGTGTATGTATGCTTTATTTCAACTGGCTTGTTCCTCCAAGTCTCTTGGAAATTAAAACACTGATTACTTTTTAATCCTCAAGTTAAAATATTTACTAGAAATTTATTCTGAGCTGGCACAAATTGCATCCTTTATATTGTTGTGGTAATTAGTGTCATCAAAGTAAAGGAATGTTCAGAGTTTAAAGTGTCCTTGTTACTTGTCAGTGCTTCCTGAAAGCTAAGATTCATATCAGAACAATTGTGGAAGCTTTAGGTGACAGTAGTGGAATTTCTATCTTAAAATTCCTACTTTAGCTTTATGAGCTTTGAGCTGAAAGAAAGTGTTCGATTAATCTTTGAGAAATTAAAATCCCTTTGATGGATTTGGCATATTCTAAATAAAAACGTACTACCATTCTTTAAAGGCAAACAAGAAACAGTAAAAACTCACCAGGTTCTTGTGAATCTAAATTACAATAAATCAGTAGACAACTGAATAGTCTGGTTTGCCTTATTCATTTGCAAGCAGCATCTGATGTGAGTTGAATTTAAATAATTAAGAAATTACACTTAAACAGAAAATATTAAGGGCCCTTTCCACAACTTCTAACAATGCCTTCTTACATAACAAGCATACTCTTAGAACTCCTAGAGCCCAGCGCTCTTCTGTCTGGCTTCCCTCCTAGTCATGTCTTGGCTACTATCCAGAGCTGACAACTTTCACCCAGAAGCAAAGGGAGATTTGTCTAGAAGAAGAAGGATTTTTGAGTCATCCTAGATTTTCCTATCCAGATGGGCAAGGAGGTGGGGTGGCAATATCGCTGTACATACTTGCGTGATGTCATTATGGCACATGTGCACTCTAACCATTAATTTAGTCCTGATGGCAAAGTTCTGACATCCTTATTCAAATATTCCTCACTTGAAACTTTAATGTAGCAATTCCAAAATTAAGGTAGAAATGTTGTTGAAATGTGTGTCTTAGGTCTTGATGCATAGATTCTGTCACTTCTTCATTTTTGAGAAATGACCAGGAAATTTCACATCTTTGCTCATAAATAAAAGTGCTTAGATCCAGGATAAGGATATAGAGGTTCTTTGTCAAAATCCCCACTTCAGTCACTATGCTAAAGATTTTGGAGCACCACTGGGCATATTACAATAATTTTATGTACAGTGTATTTCTGACTAACTGAATTGTGGTTATTATACTTTCAGGGATCTTCTAAATGAATTAATTTTTGTTCTTTTATGTAAATCACCTACCTTTACCTAAAAGACCATTTGATATTAATACAGTGACTTGAAGAACCTTTTAGTAAGCACGGCTCTAAGGTAATGCCACACTAGTGACCGTATTCTAAATGAATTTCGAACATACACAAGCACTCACATCTTTTGCATCTTTAAAAATATTCATTTCTATGCTCAGGTATCTTTTTATATTCCTAAAAATAGCTAGAGACTCATTGTGTTTATTATAAAAACAAAGGTTATGCCTGTCAGAAAACTGTTATTCTTTTATAGCTTTCCATTATTCTTATTCTATACACAATTTCAGATGTTTGTATAATTTTCACAGTTAGGCTGGTTAGTCACATTGTACCAACTTTTGAAAAATAACTGCAAAAAGCAGTAAAATCACTGTTTGGTGTAACTTCTTTTATAGTAACAGTATACTTAAATGTTTATTCTTAGTATAAAGCTTCGTGAAAGCTTTTTAGATAGATTTTTGTTCATAATTAATAACAGTGACACAAATGTAGAGCTTAGAAATACAATAAGTAAGATACATTGAGTGACTACATTTCTGAAAAATTTTTGAAATCAGGCTGTACATGCTGTTTTATATTTAGAATTCATTAATTTTCTTCAGTGAATATAATTAATTTAACACATGTCTTATAAGCTGTTTTTTAAAAGACCTAAGAGATTGATAAATATTACAGCTTTTAGTGGTTTGTTAGTTAAATATAGGGTTAAATGAATGAAGGAAATAGCAGTGTGCAGTTGGTCATTTAAATACACAGCACTTCTCTACAGTTAGACTAGAAATCAGTCTATCTTTATACCTTACAGTTCTACTAATTACATAACTGAGAAGAACCACGTTGGTATGTCTGAAATCTTGAATAGGTGAATTCTAACAAATTCAGATATTTAGATACAGAGACACTGCCTTTTATTTATAGATAAAAGTAAATCTGACCTTGTTGATTAAGAAATACTGTCAGTTGCCTTGATAAGCTCTTGCTCATCTGAAGGTCCATGATATAAGTACTCTTCTTAGTAGACTTTATACTAAAAATAAAATGATCGGAGCCTGCTGCTTATTATCCAAGATCCTTCTTGATAGGGAAACCACATGATTTTTCTTCATCTCCCACTTGTTCTCACCCTCTACTACCAACCCAGCCACACCCCACCCCCATCCCAACATTGTTCAGTACTCAGCACAATGAATCATTTTCAAGTTGACTCATTGTGAACTGTCTCCCAGCTGTTGGAATGTCTGGCAGACATTTTTGTTTGGGTGAAGAATAACTGGCTGAAACCCAACCTGGATGAGTTTGATATAATAGTCTTTGGCTAAGGAAGTATTGAGAGGAATATGTTTCTGGCCTCTGAAGCCCCTGTTATTCCTGGAGTAGTACCATTCTCTGTGGCACAGCACTGAAAGTAAGGAATCAATCTGGATTATTTTCTCATCATTGAGTGAAGAATTGCCTTAGGAAAAATAGCCATTTGCAGATTTTGTATGTATTCTATACTTAGTGTGCCCATATAATTGAAAGTTTTTTAAAAAGAAAGAAATTTTTTTTACACTGTCTTCTTTTAAGACCAAAGACTAAAGGCTGAAATGTTCTCCACACAATTTGCATTAATCCAATAGAAAAGCTTCAAGAACTGCCTAAGGTGTAAGCTAACCAACTATTTGAGCAGAATGTTTGGAAACCCAGACTACTGAGCATTTCCCTTTGAATCATATAGTATCAACATACACTCTTTGCCTGTCCACTCTCATCAGTCTTTACAAAAACACTTAAGGGACAGAACAGCACCAAACCCAGGAGTAGTCATGAAGCTTTTACAAACTGAAAATCTTTCATGGTCTCTCCTCTAACAGAAAACCAAACAGGCGTTTTCTTGACGACCTTATATCTCCCATCCTTCCTTCTAAAATTAGTTTTTAAACTAATGAATATCGCCAGTATATAAAATAAGGGTTTCAAAATTCCAAAATTGCACGAATAATGATTGATCTCAACAAATCTATATCTGTAGAGCAAAAATGTCCTGATGAATTTTATTACAGAATTATGGTTTTTTGACTATCACTCTGTCAGAAGCTACAAGAAATACTGAATCTCCATTAAGTAAAATGATTGCAAAAGCTCCTGACTAGTCAATAATTTTACTTTCCTAGCTTAGGACTATGTTAATATATTGTTTTAATCTAGCACCATGACATTTCCTAAGCTGTTCAGTTTAGCACTATTGGATTCATCTCAAGCTGTGTTCAGAAAGATGTTGGCCATTGGTCAGTGCTAATCACAGTTTCTTTGCCTTTGTTGTTGCTCTAGAGCCAATCACAGCATCTGGAAAGGGACCCAAAAGACTCCAGAATTAGTCATTTTGCAGCCCCTTGTTTCTAATATGTCAAAGACCGCTTCTTGTTTCTAATATGTCAAAGAAGACCTGAGCTGCTACAGGACTGAGACCTAGTCTCAACTGATATGCAGCAGGGGGATTCTTGCCCTGCTTTGCATAGTGGTGTCTATTCTTCTGAATTCCATTGTCTGCCAAGTTCTCCAGCAGACTGGAGTAAAGTAACGTGAAAAACAATAATGTATAAGAATAAGAATAGCCTCATTCATTAGGCCAAGTGAACAGTAGTTAATGTTTGCTAACAAGTTTCACCTTTCCTTTAACTTTTTAAATTAATGTAGAATACCTATATAGATCAGACCATTCAACTAGGAGACTATTTCATTTGGTTTTCAGAGTCTAGTAGCTTTTAATTTTTATTTACTAGTATTTCTTATCTCCACTACAATTTGTCTTCAAGATGACATTGTTGTCCTGTATAGATGTTTATTTTATAATTAATTATAACATGAATGTTCCATTTCTATGTTTTTCAGAATAAAGCAATTATTACTCGTGTGAGAAATTTGTCAGATACTGCAGTTGGTCTGGAATCTTTTATTGGTTCAGAGAAAGAAACAAACCCTTTATATAAGGATTATCATGGTAAGCATCATCTTTATTATGACCAGAACATGTTCTGAGTGCTTCTTGCATACCTGAAAGCGTCCTCCTGGTCTAATCAGAATATCTGCTCTAGCCTAGTGTGACATTTATTGCACCCCACATCTGTTAAATATTTTTCCTTCCTGGTTAATAATTCTATTTTAGCCATTTGTCAAACCAAGATTGCAGATTATGATAACTGAAAGTAGTCAAATCCAGGGTCTGAAGTATTGTTGTGCCAATGACATAGTGTTTCAATAAAAATAGTCATATATATTAGCCATATTTGAGATAAATGTATTACAAATATCCCTAATTCTAAAATATAACATATGAAGTGCTTCTAGTCCAAAGCAGAATGTGTCAGATGGAGGAACGCGAGCCAAATAATCCCAAGATAACTCCGAATAGAGTATACTAAAGATTTTCTTTATTAAAAAAAGAAGCTCATGGAACAGGAACAGGAACATCTAGGTGTGGAGTGCAGGAAGAGATGGGCGAGCGGCGGACTGTGAATTTTTGGTACTCCAAAGCCATGCTTCAACCTGGTCCAACCTCTCAAAGGCCATTGATTGAAGGAGGTTCCCCATCACCTCCCATCTTTGTCTAAATAAGAGAGTTCCAGACCCAATACAAAACTATATACAGTACGAACAGATATCTAAGCATTTTGAATAATGAAGAGTCAATCTTTAACAGCTTAGAAGCATTTCTATTATAGATATAAAGTATATATATATACTTTATACTTTAAAAAGCTAGCTGCATGATAAATTACATCCTAGATGAGATTAGCTCAATGGTAGAACATTTGCCTGTTATGCACAAGGCCATGGGTTCAATCCCCAGCACTAGCACCTTAAAGGGGAGGTTATATATACCTTGTCATGCTGACATAAACCCAGAAGAACTGATTGACATTTCACTATATTGCATTGTTGTCTTGGTTTGTTTTCTTTTTGGTTCTGGAGATTGAACCTCTGATCTTGTGTATTCTAAGTATAGATTCTACCATTCAAGACTTTTCTCAGTTCCCCTTTTTGTTTTCCCTTTGGTTTTTCGAGACAGGGTGTCTCTGTGGCTTTGGAGCCTACGCTGGAACTAGCTCTTGTAGACCAGGCTGGTCTCGAACTCACAAAGATCCGCCTGCCTCTACCTCCCGAGTGCTGGGATTAAAGGCGTGCGCCACCACCGCCCGGCTCTCAGTCCCCTTTTTAAAGCTTTAAAAATGCTTTGGTTATTTGGCTAATTGAAAATTCTTTAAGAAATATTTTTTCACATAAGGATTTGAATAATAGAAGGTTAGTGGTTATGTGTTTCTTAGGTCTAAACTCAATACAAAGTGTTTAAATAACACATTTACCTACCATATATTCTAAATAAACATAATTATTGATATCATTTTGGGATCTGTACTTTGAATTTCTAGACTAAAGATTTACCAGCTTGCTTCAGGTTTGCTGCCTTTGTGGCAACAAAGTAAGATGCTATAAAAAGGGCACTCAAGATGATAGGGTACTTTGTTAGTGCTATGAGAAGTCAGCCTTTAGAACAATGATGAAATGGCATAAGCTAACAAGTCTTTTTTTTTCTTTTAACACTTAAAACCCTGTAAGTGGCAAACCACAGCTACAGTAAAATAATGTGTCTCCTGATTGCTAAACAACTAAGTGTACATATCATACATGCCCAGGTTAAGCCTACACCAGATTTATTTAATACGTCGTTTTTTACTATGATGAGAAGAGACCTAAGATAATTTGGCTATTTTAAATATATTACTGTTTTATTTTCTTTTTTAAAAAATAAATTTAGATGTTACTTTAGTAAGTTACATTACATTTTGTAACCATTCATTTATAAACTTACTGAAATTATGTTTTATAGTCTACATATATTTTGGTTAAAACAGTCCAAAGATTGAACTGTCATTGTTTATGCTAAAAAACTCTGAATCAGTAAATTATTCTCCATGTGTAAGAGTAATTATGATTATTTGTAAGTTTTCTATTAATAAGAAGGACCTGATAACAAAATAATTAATGAGTTATATAAGGCCTCCTATCTTAATAATTACCTAACAAGAACGTGTACTCTAAGGGTGAAATGAGAAATATGCTGTCCTTATATCTATTAAGTATACGAAATAAGTATGTATGCGATATTTTAATTAAGAGTTGTTGTCTTAATGAGAAGTAGGAGATAAATATGATCAAAATATATTCCATAAAATTCTCAAATAATTTTTTACAATATTATATTTAAAATGTAAACATTCTTATTTTAGTGAATTATTTTGAAGAAGTTGTTTATAACAGTGAAGTTACTTGAAAGCTTACACTTTAAACTCAGGCATACCCATAAACAAGCAGTTCTGTAAGTAAGGTTTGTCTACTCCAGTCTGAAATTTGCTATTTCATATTCCATGTTCAGGGATACTGATCCCTGAGATGGTATTTTTAAATATGAGCTGAGTCAGACAAAAAGATGTGCTGAAGAGCCTTCCATGTCTTCATCTGTGGGAACTGACCCCTAGTTTAGTCAGGAACTACACAAAAGCCTTCCAGTGCCTTGTCAGGAAAGATTAGCAAGTGTTTCTGCTGATGAGGCCCCGAGCTCATGGTTTACCTTGTGCTGCTGTAGAGCTTCTAATGGCCACATAAGGGCCTAACGTGCCATAAAAATCAGTGTTTCCGGATGTCATGCAGACTAATGTTTGATCCTAGACTGTACTGAAATGTAGTTTTCTTCAATAGTTTGTTCAGTGTATGAAATGAAATACTTATTATTGGTTGCAGGATATTGCAGGATATCAGTAACCCAAGAACCTTGTTTTACTGGCTGCTTACTGGTGCATTTAATAAAATAAAGATCACTCAGTGGTGCTGTGGGCAGCATGCAAGGTGATAGCCATATTTGCTTACTGTAAATACGAAAGAAAATCACACGCAGACCGGCTGTAGTTTTGACAAGTATTAAGATCCCTCTTTACATCTGTACTCCTGAACCAAAGTGCAATTAGTTTTCCTCACTCAAGGATTTCTGTTTATCTTATTCTGCTTGATTACTTGAGTATAATCACACTGTTTGCTTCACTGCTCCTGGTAGTCAGCTCCGGTTTTAAAGAGAGGATGCGTGTGTGAATTTACAGATTCTGCTGTAGGACTCTTTAATTTATGCCTCTGATGACAGCACTTAAGGCTTTTTCTTTAATTTCCTTTCTATGAGGTTTGATCTATATACGGAAGATTCCCCGGCTTAATAATTTGACTTGTGATGAATCGGATGTCAAAGACTTAGCTTTTAAGTTAAAAAGGAAGCTGTTCTCCATTGAGGTAAGGGAATTTTTATGTTTTAGCTTACTGTCTTAAGGCAAATGGTCCCCCTCACCTTGCTTTTTACTCTAATAAAACATCTAAGACACATTTCATGGTACAAATTAAGTACTTTTGTTATAGCAGACTAATTTTGTTATATTTTCCTTCATTCTAATTGTGTTATTATTCAAGTATAGAAAAAAATGTTTTAATAGCTATTAAAAATAAGCTCCAAACTCAAATGATAGTACGACGTGTATCTCCAAGGCTTTCGAAAGCTTTTAATTAAATGTTAATGAGCTGTGCTTACTGTGTGTGGAATATGAATGCTACCCACAACTGTGTTTGGATGAAAAGTTTCATCCCTACCTCCTAAAGGTTTCTTTCTTTGTTTGCTTGTTTTTGTTTTTAGTATTAGGGAGATTACATTCAATTTTTTAAATGGTGAATTAAAGTGTGAGTTACACTAGTGGCTGTAAGTAAATTTTCTACATGTAGATTTGTGACCTTTCTGCAAGCAGCGTGACAGAAAGCGACACAAAAGAATTATTTCAGCTTAATCTTGCTAAAGAGCAAATGAATGTGAAACTATTAAGCAATTAGGCTTGATATATTTGTTAATGAAGCAAATGTTCAGAGAGATGGCATTTGGGTGGTGTGATAGTTATCAGTATAGTTGGTGCAATTTTTTTTAACAAAGACATAAAACAACCAAACTGCCTTGACAAACCATTTTGTTTAATCTCTTTTCAAATGAAAAGCTCTTAAGCAGGCCACTTGTCTTAACTGCTTGAAACCATAAAAAGAGAGAATTACCACCAATAAATTAGCATATTTTTAACTTCATCACCAAATGATGGTCAATGTGGCTTGGCACTGCTTTGGTGTTTGGGACTTCACCCTTAAAGTGACCACTTTGGCCCTTCTTTGACCCTCTGTCCTCTTTAAGCTGGCCACTTGATAAGGTAACTTAATGGCTCTCTCTCTCTTTCTCTGTCTCTTCACATTTACAAGTAGCACTAACCTATAAATCATCATAAGGGTCCTATCCAGTGACAAATTAATGTGCCCTCCTCCTAATTAATGGTCATTAATGTCCTTAATTATCTAATCCTATTGAGAACAGTTAATAGTTAATCAGGCAGCCAGTTCTTCAGGCAGGTCATCTCTGCAGGAGTGTTAGAAGTTCCTCATCTGGGGAGTACTCTGTTCAAAAGCCACTTAAAGCCCAAAGAGGCTGTATAGGAATAGTGATTCTTGAGCTAATTTGCTTTATTTCTCAAAGGAAACCATTGAAATGGAACCCAAGATTGTAACTGTGCCAACATTGTCTCAGCTTTTCTGATGGAATATTGAGTGACTTACTGTCTTAAACATTTAGAAAACTAGGTTATAGCTTATTGTCTGGCAAAAGTGTGCTTGCTTTTTAAAGCTGAATTTGTTTCAAATGGAAGATATTTTCCCTCCATGTGATATTCTTCCAAATAATTTTTAAAGCATGTCTAAGGTATCATTTCTATTATGGACAAATTCAGCAAGGAGAATTTCTCAGTGGAAAAGTTACTGTGCCCAAAGTAGGATAGTTGTGTGAATCCTACTTATGACCTTGCTCACAGTGTCTTGTGGGGAGTACAGAAAGGGGAAATATAGGGCTTCTGTAATGTTAAGTGAGACATTCTCCCTTGAAGAGCTGTAGGTCCTAATAGAGAATGTTGATTAGCCACATAGGCTTCTTGCTACTATACAAAACCAAAAGAAGCACAGTTGTCTCTCTGTGGTTTGGAAGCAGTATTTGAAAACAAAACAAAAACAGTCATCTTTTACAGAAGTTAATATTCAATACAGTTAATCAAACACTATCACGTTCGTTTGATCTAGTCAGTAAAGATATGATGATTTATAAAATAAAAATTCAGGTAAAAGCAATTTTAAATGACAAACCTAATAGAAATACAAAAATCTTGGTTTATTTCCTTTTTGGTTTTGTTTTGTTTTGTTTTGTTTTGTTTTGAGACAAGGTTTCTCTGTCTACTAGCCCTAGCTGTCATAGAACTTGGTTTGTAGGTCAGACTGGCCTCAAACTCACAGAGATCTGCCTGCCTCTGCCTCCCATGTGTCGGGATTAAAGGTGTGTGCAACTACAGTGGTCCATGAATCTTTTTAATGTTCTGACATTTTTTAAAAATAAAATGCAAGCTATACTCCTTGAAAAGTATGAGGTGGAAGTGCTCTGGGCATTATTCCCAAAATCAAAAGCTAGCTTGGTGGGTTAAGCACAAGTAACTTTGCTCATCCCATGCAGGAAGACTTATTACAAATTGGGATGTACCTGAAGTCACATGAGTCACAAATGAGGGGTGGATGGAGACAAGAAGCAAAGGCAGTGTGGGATGGGGCAGGTGTTATTAAAGCCTATTTATCCATTGGTCTTTGCACATGACAGGTGTGATAATACAATACTTTCCAACTTTAAGTGACTCAAAGACAGAATGGTATTGTCTCCATTTTGGAGTACATATTGATTTTGTCAGTTTCAGAAGAAAACATTAATCACAATAGATTATTGCACTTCTCTGTAACTACAAAGCTGCTTAAGTTAGACCTTATGAAAAGCATAGCAGAATCCTGTCTGCAATGCTGACACTGAAGGTCCAAGTGGTGACACTGCAGCTCAGGTACTGTTTGTCATAGCCTCAGTAGATGTTTGTCTGTGCCGGAATGTGTGCTGTGTAAAGGGATGAATAGAATCTGTAAATGGCCTAAATGACACAGCTGTATGTACCACATCTCTGTAGTGGCCTCACTACTAAGCCGAACTATGATCTTTTTAGTGTGGCAGTTTGTTTTCTTTGATAATGTTGGTATTATCATTAATTAACTTTTCTTTATAATTATGATGCATAGTCAAATAATATGGCAGGATTTGAAGTATGTCCTCTTGGAATTTGGAGATATCATATGGACAGCATTTTCTTGAATGAAATATCATTTTGATTTTCTATTTTCAGCTTTCATGTTCTACTAATTGATTTTCCTAGCAAATGATAATATATTATTACATTAGTTGCAGCATCTATAAAATTGTTACAAAAAAGTTTCCTCCTTATGGAATAGTTTTTCAGCTGTAAACATCAAAGTTTCTAGGCTCAAGTTGGGAAGTGTGACAGTTGAGTTGTGCTGAAATTCACAGAAAGTACATCCTGTAACTACAAATGTTCAGTAAGTAGAGGAAGAACAGTTATGGAGGTATGAACTGATCCAAAGATCACAATCAACATAATTAATATATCTGAGTCTTACAGAGTGAGTATTGAGAGCAGATTCTGTCAAAACAAATCGAAATTATTCAAGATTAACTTGTGATACTTTGAAGCCAGTTCAGAATGAGACCTCAATAACTCTCTAGTCATCATGACATTTTCTCACAAAATAATTGGCCAACCAATTATTATAAACTAGCTATTCTTGGTGTACTTACTAAACAGATTCACTCTTAACTGTTAACCAAAATTGCATGTACTATTGATATAAATTAGGTCAATAATAATATAACATTTCAGATAATATAGCATTATCTAAAATGTTTATATTTTGTAAGCTATAAAGTCCCCCATACCACTAATCACTGTGATAGCATTAACAGTTCAGAATGTTGCTTGGTATCATCAGCTCTGAGTTTACTTCTCTGCATTTATTTTCTGTGGCCTTCCCAGTTTGTTAACGAAAAATAGGAAGGTGAAATATGTTTAATATACCCAAAGATGAAGAAAGAGAAGGGAAACTTGCCTATCAATTCACAATTATGTTGCTGAAAGATTCATAAACATCCAACTTGGAAACCTTATTAAGTAGTCGTGTCTTGGGCTGTATAGTCTAAATAATATAGCTTTTCTGATAATACTGTCCTTGATAAATATTTGTTACTGTTTAAGTTAGCTTATATTCAAAGGTATGCTGCCAATAACAAAGCTAAAATATTAGCTATAAGTGTCTAGTCATCTGAATGCACTCTCGTGTCAAAAGTATACCCAAGAGAAGGGAATGACACAGTAGATAAGATGCTTGCTGCATAAGCTTGAAGACCTAAATTTGATCCCCAGCCACATATAAAAGCCAGATGTGGCCATGCACATCTTAAGGGGAACACAGTTGTGAGACCCTGTCTAATCCTATTTCTTCCAACTTTGGAATCTTAATTAGAAGAGATGGGGGGGGACATCATTTAACTAAATTATTGTCGTGAATCTGTAGCAAAAGGTATAATCCTCAATTGGGCCAATTAGTGAACCCCATAGTTAGCTATGCTGCAGCGAACAATTTGATTAGATCTGACACTGTCCTAGTTCCCACTGTTGTTTTGCCAGGTATGATGGTCAGACTTCAAAGAGCCGGAGGCATCAGCAGGGCAAGGTTTGGAGGCCAGCTTAGGTCCGGTAGTTAATCTCTCTGCTAAAACCACAGCAGCTCTCACACAAAACAAGCTTACACGACACAATCATGCGGTATTAAAGTTGGAGTTGAGTCATGCCAATTTGCCTTTGATTTTTTGATGATTGACCAAAGATAGCTACATGATTAGACATATGCTAAAAGTACACTGATTAGATAATTTACCCAAACATTTGAAGTATTTTTTGACTTCCTATATAAATGTTGTAAAAATTATTTCTTTTGATCAAATCTTAAGTGAAGTGGTGCTATGGTGCGGGATAATGGATGTTTCTTCCTGGCATCTTTTCACTTAGTGCTTCATATAAGTTTCTCTACATTCATAGTTCCTTAAGGAAACTGTATAAGGAAATTGTTTCTAAGTGGTAAGCTTTTTAAAAATCTATTAAACATATGGAAAGGAAAAAACATTTTCCCTTAATCATTTATGTTCGCTGACAATTTTTCTGAAATTTCCTTATAATTGTTTTCCACTTACATGTTAAGTAAATTGCCCTTTCTAGGATGGGATTGTGTAAGTGTTCTTTCCTTGTTCTGATTTGTTGAAATGCTGTAGTAATGGTGACATGTTTCCATTCTGAGAGAAGCCTAAGGCTGCTTTAGTATTATTCCAAATGATCGAAACTGCCATCTTGCTGACTTTCCCTCGGGCAGCATGAAGCCTGTTTGCTTTTGTGTTCATTTCACATGCTTCCTGTGAGTTTGGCTGGGAGAACATTATTGCTTCATTTGGCAAGGCAAAGGCAGTTCATGTTTGACTATTAGATGTCTTCAAGTCTCCGTATGGTTATCAAGACCAAGGCTATTAAATTTATAATTACTCATAGCAAATGAATCCTATTTCTAATGTCTCAAAATGCCTTATAATACCTTTATTGTAAACAAGTTTAATTTAAAGTTTTTTAGTTTATAAATTCAGCACAGAATCTACTGTTTTATTGTACTTTGTTTTTGGCCGTACTGGGGATCAAGCCCAGGTCCTTGCATATGTTAGACAAGCACAATTCCCAGACCCTTGTGCTATTTCTCATATGTATTCATAACCATATTTTCTGAAAGAAATTTGATCATGATATAGTTGATGATTTCACAAAGCCAAATTCAAATATTCTAAAGCCTGTTAGTACTCTTTAGTCACGAGTCCAGAAGGCCCCCCAGTGCATGTGGTCCAGCTAGCTCAACTTGGAGACGATTCTGGAACAAAGAGTGCTGTCTGAAGCTGCAAAGAGATGAAAATCTCTTCTTTGTGATGTTTGCAGGCATGGACATTTCTGCAAGTGCATTCTGTACACCTTGGCTCCAGGAAAATTATATTTCGGTACTTTAAGTAAGGAGTTTCTTAAAGCTTTCACAGAACTACTGTAGCAGAATTTACCCCATTTACACAATAGCTTTGAAACACTTCCTCCCACAATGTGTCATTTATGTGTCAGAGGAAGACAGAAAAAGAAAACAAGTGATGGCAAATCACACCTGTCCTGTTTCCCTGCCAAACTGTAGTTTTATATTTCTAGAACACAAGAACATATATATTCTACTAGTGTGTCCTCCAGTGTGCCTCCGATACTCATACTCAAACATGGTCTCCATGAGCCTGTGGCACAGGGAAATTTGCCCCCAATCTTTACTATGTTAGTCATTGCTTCAGCATTTTTGCACGGCGAATGTCCAAATGATCAAACTTCCTGTCCTTCCAGGGTCTTCCGTCATTTGACTAGAGGTAACCAGTCTGTCTCCTTCGTTTGAGAACATCCACTGCCTCATTGGAAATGTGAACACATACCCTGTTTTAATTTTATTTTATAATTGCTTATCAGCTCCTTTATTTAATTTCTCAATTTACCACTAAAATCTTAGGTTCTCAGAATTAGGGACATATTCTGGCTTGTTTACAACTAAATCCTAACACACATATTTATAAGTTCCATAAATGCTTGTTAAATGTTAAACTACTATTTTAAAGTAACTTGGGAACAAGGTTTTAGAAGCACATATTTGATACATTGGCTTTCACACACAGCACCGTATTTAACTGCTACTTTAGCCTCACAGGGCTCTTGCACGTGCACTGGTGTATGCGTCTTGCTGTAAAGAGATAAAGGATATGGAGAGTTACAGAACCTTCCCTGAGTCACACTCCTGTGGTTTTCATCGTAAATCCTGATCTTCTGTCTCCTCGTGCAGAAGTGCACTGGGAAGCTAGCAGGCTTAGGGATTCTGATAATTATAACTAATTTGCTTCTAATTAGTTAAAATGTTTAGTATTTTCAGTTTTTCTGAATTATTTTCATATATTATCTTTGGACCATCAAATACAAAACTTAAATATAATCCAATATAATTAAATTTGACATACTTTTGAATTATATCAAAATAGTTGGTTAAAGTAGAGAATCATTTATAGAATAGAAAAAATGTAGAATTTAAAAATTAGCACTGTTAAAAATAGTGTTTTATAGAATATTTTCCACAATAAACTATATATCAGATACTAGAAAAAGTTAAGAGGAAAGAAATAAGAATATTTTCCCATGCTTATATATAAAATATCTCGCTTTTCCATATGGGAGAAGCTAAGATCAATGCAACCTAATTTCATAATGTCTTTCAGAAATTCATTAGAAGTGATTGCTATGGGAAAAAGAATTTTAGGCTGAATGTTAAAATATGTTTATTCTCATATCTATTATAACATGTATTTTTTTGTATTTTTATGCTTTGATGGTTTTTAAAGTGTATTTCTTATTGGAATATTTTTTGACAAGAGCTTTCTGACTGTATGCCAGTGCTTTACAATGATTGAAAGATGTAGACCAGGTGGGGCATTATAGACACATGCTTTGGAATAAAGAGAGGTTGATCTGTCACTATTACCACTTATGACCTTTCTGACTTTGGACAAGATAAGTTGCTTACACTCTCTGAACTATAAATGTACTCATTAATAAAATAATGGAATATGATGGTTACAAGATCTATTAAACAATAAACAATACTGTGAAAAACTTGTGTTTGTGCCAGAAACAAAAAAAAAGGAAACCTTAACAACACTTGTTTTTTGTTTTTGTTTTAACAAAGAATAATTATCAGAGTCCCTAAGCCTGCTAGCTTCCCAGTGCACTTCTGCACGAGGAGACAGAAGATCAGGATTTACGATGAAAACCACAGGAGTGTGACTCAGGGAAGGTTCTGTAACTCTCCATATCCTTTATCTCTTTACAGCAAGACGCATACACCAGTGCACGTGCAAGAGCCCTGTGAGGCTAAAGTAGCAGTTAAATACGGTGCTGTGTGTGAAAGCCAATGTATCAAATATGTGCTTCTAAAACCTTGTTCCCAAGTTACTTTAAAACAGCTCATAATTAGTTAACATGTTTTTGTATTTTATGTTTTCCTAAATTATTTTTAAGTGTTGTCTTTGGAACATCAGATATTATCCTGTGAGATAATTAAGGTATGTGTGACTCGTGAGTTAATTAAGGATCTACCAAATTCAGTTTTCAGATCACCAATTTCTAACCTCACCTTTCAAGGTTAGAAACGAAGCTGTAATCAAAGTTTGACTGGTTGTTTATAAAGCTACTCTTTCGCAAATATTTCTTGAGATTATTTTAGTGCTGCCTTAAAATTAGGAAACAAATCGTATGACAGCAAAATATTAATTTCTATGATTAGTATTACTAAAAAAACTTATGCCATTGAAAAATACAAAACCATTTGCCTTCACTAGGAAAACATATCAGCTGGGTAAAATGGGGACACCTTCAATCCCAGCACACAGGAGGCAGGCAGATCTCTGTGAGTTCAAGGTTTACATAAACCTTATAATGAAGATTCTTGGTACTGTTCCAGTTCAATTGTACATGTATTGTAATAATGTTCTATAATTAATGATCTCCATATCCTGACATTCTAATAAATTAAGACATAAGTATAAAATTAAAACTAAAGATTAAACATATTTTTCTTTTAAGTAATTTTAACATACTTAATTTTACATATGAAAGATATTGACAAGGTAAAATAATTTTTTAGCTTCAAAATAATTAAATTGCAGACTGGTAATTTAGTTCAGTGATAGAGTGCTTACCTAACTACACACGTAGGACCCATACCCAGAACACCAATTAAAACATCAAATTCTATAAGGCTAGAGCAATAAATCTGTTCAGCACCTCTTAACTTCTTCTCCTTGTGTTTGGATATTCAGACACACAGAAACCTTATCCATGCTTAATTTGAAGAGATGCAGGAGTGGAAAGAGATGTATTTGTGTTATTATAACCAACACCTAGGGGCTGGAGAGGTGACCTAGTGTTCAAGAGCCCAGGTTCCATTTTCAGCATCCTCGTGGTGACTCACACCTGTCTGTAACTCCAGTTCCAGAAGATCTGACATCTTCTGGGGCCTTCATGGGTATCAGCTATGCACACAATGCACAGATGCACTTTCAGGCAAGCAGCCATACACATAAAATAATAACAATAAGCAAAATGTTTTTAAAACCAGATTAAATTTGTAATTCATACCAAATAAAATCTTTTAGATTAGGAAAAAATTACAAGCTAGACATGATGGTATACATGTGTAATTCCAATACACTTGTAATTCAGGAGGCTAAGACAAGAGGAGTATATTTGAGGCTAGCTTGAACTACATAGGGTGATACAACAAACAGATCAAATAAAGTAGTTTATCATAGTTTTGGTTTAAAAGTCAAATATATAATAACAAAATACCATTTAAAACCACATAGACTTGATTGATTTATAAAATTTCTAAGGCTGGTCATGAAGTAGAATGAGCCCATGTCCTACTGATTTTCTCTGTTTATTATTTGGCTCTTGGTTTCCGCTCTGCACTGTTTCTGTCTTTGCTCTCACACTTCAGTGTAGTGAAAACATCAGGTATTTGCACAGTTCCTTTTACATACAAAGTGTTTAAGCTTTGAGAGCATGTGATTTTATTTTTTTAAGAGGTATAATAAGTGCTACAACCTTAGGTGTTTCTGATTCATCATCTTCACCACCCACTTCTTTCCAGTTCAATACCTGATTGTGTTAGTGCTCAGTAGATACTGAGTGAATAGATGGGTGAGTAAATTCCCTCCTGACACTTTTCACTATAGCAGATTTAGCATTACGGACTCTCTGGGATGGTCTATATGCCAGCACACTTTCCTTGGATAGTTAATATACCTCTAAGGTTTGCATAAGTAAAGCAACTCTCAACACATAGCAGGTAACATAATGAAGTAGAACTATGCTTGAAACACCAGCAGTCAATGAGGAAGAAGTTTTTAATTAACAATGCATAATTGATAAACTTATCAAAATGACTGTTTCATTATGGTCATCTTGTTACCTGTGAAATTTATTTTGATGCTTCATCATGAAAGATTTAGGCATGGTGGTACACACCTTTAATCCTAACACTCAGAAGGCAAAGGCAGGCAGATCTCTTCAGTTCAAGGCCAGACAGGATAATGTAGCAAATTCAAAGCCAACCTAGCTTAGAAAGCTTAAAGAGAGAAAGATTGATAATACATTTTTCAAATTCACAAAGGTCAGTTAGGAATTTCCAGTCAGGTTCCTTGTGTAAGCTACTGGACTTAGTCTATACTGTAAAACAAAATGGGAATCATTCCTTCATTCCAATACCTGTGCTTCCCAGCCGACTTTGACCGTTTAGTTCCTTGTTGATAGTTCTACTTATCTTTGACAAATATGATCCAATTTTATTGTCTGTGCTTTCCTGGCTCTTAAAAGAAAAAAATGCAGATTTGTGGAACTCCTGATGTACTGGGTAAAATGCTTATATAAAATGAAATTAGGATACAACATTTTAAATAATATTCAGTTTTCATATACTTTTATGGTAAAGTAACTCATATCACATCCATAATGTGTAATTCTATCTATCAGAAAATCATTCTGTTGACTCTCTTGGTGCACATAAGGCAGCCCAGTTCAAAACATTGCTTTAGTTTGGCTACTTAAGAGTCTCATCTTAGGAAGCCATCCTGATTTGCATAAAAATTTAAATGAGGACAGTTATTATAAAGGAAAACTTACAGTGTAATTCATAACAACTTAATTCAACAGATAATTTATTTTAAAAGAAAAAAACAACATATGTAAAGGTATTTGGAAAACTTGATCTACATATTTTTATAACATCATATTTATGCTCAGCTTTACTTTACTGTTTCATATTTATAACACTCCCATCTCACATTTCTTTACTTTACTGTTTCATATTTATAACACTCCCATCTCACATTTCTTTGAAGATATCTTGTGTTTGGCCCTGTGTACAGTGTAAGGGGGGCAGTATAAAACCACGTGTGCCCCTATTGCAGCTACGACCCATGGTCCAATTCTAGCCCTGCTGTTGTCTAAGTAAATTCTACTGAATGTTATGAGGCCAATAGGTTTTACCATGCTTCCTTTGTCCTACACAATTAAATTAAAATGTGTGTTTTCCCAGACCAAAAATATTTACTTTCTGGTTATTGTCAGAAAAGATATTACTGTGAAGAATCTCTGTCTTAATGTTTTAAACAAATTTCACTGAAAGAATTGACAGAAAAAAAAAGAATTGACAGTTATGGTTTATAGTCTTTAAATTCAACTCTACTGAAAATCAGTGAGTGAACAGTTTCTCAATATGTAGTTTGTACTTGTAAAATTAATAGTCTTTTTTCAGAAAATGCGTAGCTTTTCTCAAGCTGCACTACCACGTTGTGAAGATGTTAAATCTCATAGAAGGCTCAAATTGAAGGAAAGTTGAGAGTGTGTGTGTTTTCCTGTGTGGACCTGTGCACAGTCTTAAAGGCACCAGTCCAGGCTTATTCAGATACCGAGGCAGCCTCCCATCTATAAGGCTAACTTTGCTCTCAAACTACACATAAAGTGCTAATTTTAGACACTTGCAAATATCTAATATATAAGGAACAATTATTGTTTTGTGTATGTCCTTAGATTTATATTCCTTTTATTAGTCCTTATATATCAAAACAAACATTTTATAGTATTTATAGCGTTTTTATATACAGTAAGCAAGAATTTTAAGTTAAAAAGCTTTGTTATAAGTTAAAAGCTTATACAATTTAAATATTACTATGAACTATTAATAGCCAGTTCTGTTTATATATCATTCAGATGCTTTCAGTGATTGAAAATGGTAAAAATTGATATTGAATGTAATATTTTACAGTTTTCATTATACTATTTTTAATATGACTTTATTGTCCAGTGAGATAAACAAAACAAGGCATTAAAGTTCCAATACCAGAATATTAAGAGGCATAGGAACATATTTCTAAGAAGGATTCATTTTATTGGTAGAAATACTCCAACCACATGTGTCTAGAATTAAAGCAGTAGGTACTGTGGATTCAGAAGTGTAAGTTACTTTCTGTCTTTTTAACTGAAAGAATTTCTTAAAATACTGAAACATCATATTCAGGTTAAGATGTAATTGTCATTTTGATAAAAGTAATATTGGCACTGGTTAGGTTATTTTTAAGTTAGAAGTAATTAAATTTGAGCATTTTAGCATTTTAGTTAGACTTTTTAAAATAGGACATTTTACTTCAATAAAACTGCTTTTATTTAAGTTAATGCAAATTATTTCATTTTTAATAGATATAGAAGAGCTAGGTATCAGTCTTTGAAACTTATTTTAAAATTAGGCAAAGCAAACCTTCTTTTCAAAGGTGATTATAATGTAAAATAGAAAAGATGATTGCATGAAACCACACAAAAAGGACTCAACAGTGTTTTCAGCTTAATAAAAATGTTGTAAAAATACTTGTAAGCTTGAAAATCACACCAGCTATTCTTGTTTCAAATTCTGTTTAATATATTGTTCTGTATGATTTTATAATAAACAGATTACTCCTTGAACAGGAATTAAGAATAAAGCTGCCAGGAAAGGGTTTTGTTGTCAGAGTAGTTCCCGCCTCATGTTTTGTAAGAGATTTCATGGTCCCATTGTAAAGAGTAGATGATTTAAAATGTGTTCCCAAGATAAACTTTCCCATTGTCATTAATGAGGATGGATAATACTGAGTGACAAGTGCATTAGGAATGACACAGAGAGAGCTGTTCGATTTGTCAGTGCGGATCACTTCAGGCACTGACATTGAGGACATTCCTTTTGAGAATATGAGGGCACTGATTTAAAGATAGCAAAGTTTGTGTTTGCTAATTAAATAATATGTTTTATCATTTACAAGTGTGTGTCTTCCAGTCTTAGAAGATAGCTGAGACATTCCTTGGATTAGTTAGGTCAGACTACAGTTTAAGTTCTTGGATTAGTTAGGTCAGTCTACAGTTTAAGTTCTTCCTTTTATCCTGATTTCCTACAGAAGTCAATGGGACTACACAAGATTTTAGTGTGTTCAAATATTTCAACAAAACTAGGTTTTCTCTTTTAAAAAGTTATTTTTGAACTATTTAACTAAAAGAAGGACATTAGAATAATGCCAATTTTTTAATGTTACTGTCTTATTCCCATTTATAAAAGAAGATTCTTTATTCTGAGTCATGTTTTGGAAATGAAGATTTTGAGTAGGAAAGTGTGTATTATCTAAGTTGCCTCTCCATAGACACGTTGCTGTGTAGAAACATTTTAAATATTAATCAGTGATAAGAGTTACAATGATAATAAAGTTAATAGCATATGACTTTGCTGACACTTAAAAGTAATTACCAACTACAAGTTGCTTCTTGGTTTTGATTTTGATTATACAATTGGACATGTTTTTCCTCTCTGATTCATCTTTCTTGCTGTCACCTTAATTACCCTTTTTTTATATATTGGTAAATGAAGTTGGGGTCCAGTGTACATAGATTGGGAGCAGAAAATTGAGGTTATATAAAGGTATTTGGATATTAAAGTGTTTTTTAAACCATGTGTAGTTAAGCTTGTTATAAAATAGAATCTGGGGCAGGGAAAGTGGCTCAGTAGTTAAGAGCATTTGTTGCTCTTACAGAAGACCCAACTCAGTTCCCTACATTCACATGATGGCTTTACAACTGCTTGTAATTCCAATTCCAGAGGATCCAGTACCTCTCCTCTTCTGAACTATTGGATACCAGACATACATATGGTACACATATACATGCATGTATGCAAAATATTCATAAATCTTTTTAACAAAATATATTTTAATTGTCCTACATATTATTCTTATGGCCAGAAAGTTTGTCTCATTGAGTTCTATTAAGTCATCAGAACAGGCATTTAATTAATCTGTTTGCATTTTTTCCTTGTTTCATTTGTGCGTGTTCAGGTCATAGGTCAGCATTGATGTCTTTCTTTTTCTCTCCACCCTGTTTTGAGACAGTCTCTCACTCAAGTTAGAGTACACTGAGTCAGAGTAACACTGGCTGGCCAACACACCCCAGGGATCCTCCTATCTCCACCTCCCCAACACTGAGATTATAGGTACAGGGTACCATGCCTGACAAGGAGTCAAACCCAAGTCATCATGCATGCTTGCAAGTGCTTTACTGACTAAGCCATCTCCCCACCTACCTCTACTTTTAAATAAAATTACATATTCCCTAAGAATTATTTTATTTTAGTGTAGACATTACTCTGTATAATCCTGGGGATTTATTGATAATATGATACTAATAATTCTATGCAATTTTTCTAAAGCAGCTACTACTAATCATCAAATGTATTTGTAAATTAATGTTGTAGTAACACAGAGATAGTTATTTAATCAATATAGTAATTAAAACACTTAATTTTTAATCCTTTTTTGCTTGTGTGTATGTGTTCAACTTTCTATGGTTTTGTGACCATGAGTGCAGGTACCCACAGAGGCCAAAAAAGGGCATTAGAACTGGAGCTGGAGTCAGTGCAGTGTGAGTATCTGAATCTGTGTGCTGGGAACTGAACTCAGGTCCTCTGCAACAGCAGGAAGCATTTTTAGCCACTTGAGCCATCTCTTCAACCCTAATTAAAATACTTACATTGTTAGCTGCAATGTAAATTATTTTTTAACAAATAAGTTTATTCTTCAGTCCTCCTCCTCTTTCAATCCCTTTAATAAGGTGCCCTGAGGAACAGGTAGAATGACCCGTGCGTTGTTTATTCCTTCCCTGCCCCACAACATTGCCACTGCAACCAGAAGGCAGCGAACCCACAAACTTAATAGCTGCAACCAATGTAGATTTGCTGCAGGGTCTTGAGGGTGGGAGTGGAAATGCCATATTATTGTTTTTTATGTTTTATCTTTACTAATAAAATAGTAACAGTGAACCATATGATTTCAGTTATATTGCCTAAGATAAGTACCTTGAAAAAAAATGTCATCTGTAGCACAATTAATAAAAACCTAGAGAGAAATTGGGGTTTAGCCTAAAGATCAGAAAAGCGAAACAGTCAGCCACTGGCTTTTACTTTACCTCAGTCCGAAATGGCAATCCTGCCTCCAGGAATCTCAGAATGAGACTGTCTGATAACTGTCTCCTCCTGTCTTGTTTTCCTCTCTAGTGCTGAAATTAAAGGCGTGCACCACTACCACCCGTTTTCTATGGCAAACTAGTGTGGCTACTAGGATTAAAGGTGTGTGTCACCACTGCCTGGTCTGTAAGGCTGATCAATGCGGCTGTTTGATTCTCTGAACTTTAGGCAAGCTTTATTTATTAAAAGACAAATGAAATATTACTACAGTCATCAAAATGCACTATTATGTTTTTCCACATTTTTCTCAATATTGTTCATAACTGTAGCTTCTACCAGTGAGTACCATAATATAATACAGTAGCATGTGTTTGTAAAGGAGTACTTAAAGCTAATTAGTAATATATGTGTATCTATATACATATTCTTTCTGTGTCCCAAAAACAATTGAATGAAAAAAACCAACTTGCTTACTATTTTGTACTCTGCAGTCTTAATTTCATGCAATTTTTTCTTTTACTTAGGCAGTAAAATCTGTGATCCATTCCTCTGATTGTACCCAGTTACTCCTCCCATCTAATTACATGATCTTTAGTATAATTCATTGTTATAGAATGCATCTGCATCACTTTTTTAAATAAAATCCTTTCATTTTTCCCACAAGCATCTATTTTCTAATCAGAACAGTTAATATTACATTGCTTTACAGTAAATAGCCCAAAAATTTAATGATAATTATTGAAGTTTTAATCCAAAAATGTAATTGCTTCATATTTTTTTAAAAAACTGGTTTATATTAAATTTAGAAAACAAGCAAATTGTAATGATATGTTAGGTAATATAAATAATACTTTTGATATGCATTTCAATAGAAACTTTGATAGCACACACCTTATTATATGTAAATTATTATGCATAATGCATCATGACTCTTACTAAAAACTGTAGCAAAAGAGTAAAACGGCCATACCCACTAGTAAGCAAGTTACAAAGAATCACCTGTGTCATCACTACAGCACATTCGATGTCTTCAGACCTTTCTTGACCAAGATGATTGGCAGCGCTCATCACATGTCTGCTCTGTTCATAAATAAGAAATAAATCTCCATGCTATTATTTAAAATAATCTCCTTTTTCTTTTTTTGTCAGGATGGAATTTCCATTAGTACCATTTGTTTATCTGTCTGTCTGTGTGTCAGTCTGTCCATCTGTCTGCCTGTCTTTAAGAGTTCCATAGAGACAAGTGTAAGAAATCTGTGAGCTTTTGAATATCCTGGCCTAAGATGGAACAATAAAAAATGTTATTTTACATAAGGTACATCCCTATTTGTTTGAAGCTTCCAGAGTTCATGTAAGAGCTAAAGGAACAGTAGATGTTCACTGATTTGTTCATAAATATCTAGAAGATAATTTAGTTGAACTTTTAATCTGGCCCAGTGCTTTTCTATGTCTTTAAGATCTGGGCTCTACTCACTCTCTAGCCTTATAGTTTGGATTTAGCTTTAGGTTGCAGCTTCCTGTCTCATCTGCATTCTTCCCGGTGGCTCATTCCTGCAACATTTCCAGGTGCTTTGTTAGTGCCAGAAACACTGACATTTGCTGCAAGTATCTTTGCTAGGTCTGCCTAATTTGTGAGTTTAGTCTTAACTTTGATGTCTCTTGCTCTCACTTTGTCGTTCCTTATTCTTCAAGACTAGGTTAGGTAGCCTACTTATATGCTCCCAAACCACCTTGTAAATACCTCATAGCACCTACAACACTGTCCTATTTCCATCACTGTATGATGTCACACTATAAACCAGTAATAGAAAGGTTTGTTTCCTTGTCATTGATGCACCTTAGCACCTACCACATGATGAAGGACATAATAGGTGTTCTGAAAATGTGCATTGAATTAGTGGGAGAAGTAGTAGTATTTATAACTCTGGTAAATATCTTTAAACTTTAGTCATCTCTGAATATGGATCAGGGCTCTCTGTCCTGTGGGGAAGAGCATTAATAATCAGCCCTGAAAACCCTAGCTAGCCTGTTTAAATCTTCTCTACTTGCCACGCCCTTTCTTATCACTAAGGATCTATACCTGTGCTTAGAATACTCCCCCATGTTAACCTGGATTTTCTTTAGTTACCATCTAGCTCAATCTTTCCTTCTTAGCAAAGATTTTCTATCTCCTTTTCCATCCCACTCACATTGACTTTCTTCTAAATCTCTCACCTAGGCAACATTAGTGAAAAAACGCATAATACTTGATGCATTAAAACACTATCAGATAATTTTATTTAAAATTTAAAGGCTTCATATATAAAGATCCACCTTCCATTATACCTATTCAACTTTGTGTCCTCATTTAAAAAAAAAACCCACCCAGTCCAATTAATGTTGATTATATACTTTGGAGTATACAACCATCCACTAGGAGTGTATTGAACTACCCCTATTTCTTCCCCTCCAAACAGCTATCTGTTACCAATAGCTCCTCAACATGAGGTGGGATTTCATCACCACCTCCTCAAAGCCTCTGTGCTGGGATTTTGTTAGCTTTAGTTTACCCAGATCTTGTGCGTGCTCTCAAAACTGCTAAGTTCTTATGTATAACTTCTCTTTAGTGACTAGAAAACACTCTTTCTGCGAGGTGGTGGTGGCGCACGCCTTTAATCCCAGCACTCGGGAGGCAGAGGCAGGCGGATCTCTGTGAGTTCGAGACCAGCCTGGTCTACAAGAGCTAGTTCCAGCACAGGCTCCAAAGCTACAGAGAAACCCTGTCTCGAAAAACCAAAAAAAAAAAAAAAAAAAAGAAAGAAAAAGAAAAGAAAACACTCTTTCATTGTAGTCATCCACATCTCTGACTCCTACAGCCTTTCTTCCCCCCTTTTTTATAACAACCCCTGAACCTTGAGAGAAGGGTGTGTGATATAGGTGTCCTGTTCAGTGCTAAGCACTCTTCAGTGTCTTGTTCTTTTCACCTTGACCAGTGTGGGTTTCTATGGTAATGGCCATTGCTACAAAAAGAAGCTTCTCTGCTGACACCTGAAGGGTGCATTGCTCTAATCTATATTCTCTCTTACTCTTGTCACTTATAGATGTGTGATAATAAAGGCCAAAGCCACTGAGTATTGTAAATGCATTTTTCAAATAGAGGGGAGGTGCCAAGTTGATAACATCTCAATAGCATTGGATAGTGATATCCCAGGAGCTTACATATTGATTGTGCCTAGTCCGTATACATTTATTTCTATTATCACTTGTGTGAAACATGATTGATTATTTTAGGATAATGGTTTAAAGTTTAGCTTGTACAATCTTGAGTCTCTGTTATCTCTCTTCTTTCCTTTAGAGAATTTGAAACTGCTCTGCAGTTTGGAGAAAGATATCTCTCCCTCTAATTGTCCCAGAGCATGCTTCATTGTTTTCTAAGTAGGAGACCCTTCCCCCCTTTAAGAGTGACAGCTTGATGCTGCAGACCCCAGAGATGTTACGTGATTTTTTTTCTACACGACACTCCTCAATAATACAAAATAAAGAATTTAATTCACAGAGCCTTTTTCTTTTTCCACAGTACCAAAGTCGTGTAGTTCCCTCTCATTTTAGCATTAAAATATCCATTTATATCATCATGAAACTGTAATTTTATCTTCCAAGTTTATTCATAAAATATTTCTCCAAAAATTAGGTTTTCAAGGTTATTTTTTGTAACCAAATTACAGTTCCTGCTTTTGTAGCCCTTAACCTATTTTAATCGGAGATTTATTGAGTGAATCCATATGCAATGTGTTTATCACTTAGGAAATATTTTTTAAAAAGGATTAGTAATTTTGTATAATGCTATAATTATATCTTTCATCAAAATAATTATATAAAAGTAAATAAAGGTAGAGCTAAGATAATACCTAATTTAAGATGCTTTTCAACTATATCATGTTTATAATTTAATTAAAGATTTCAGATAGAAAGTAAAGAGCCATCATTTCCCTTATACATCAGCCTGGTTTTCAAAATAAAGCCACAAAAATTAGCTGAATTGTTTCTTTGCTTAAATGTTTGCTTATTGAAACATGCTACCTAAAAGATACAAGTACTAGAAGAGGTTGTCAGTATGTCTCTAAGCTATTGCATACAACCTAAAAGATGAATTTTATATCTCATTTGATATGCAAGCTTAAACACAGAAATTATTTAACTCATGTGTCACTGTTAAAAAGTATTTTAAGATTTACAATGGGAAGTACACAATTATTAATGTCATATCACTTAAACTATTTTGAGAAAACATCATTCATTATTAGCCTTTAAAACTAAGCTATCATGTATCATACACAGTTGCATGGATTTAAGGTATCAAAGAAAATAGCTAAGTTTAGACCTGAATAATATTTGCCCCTTCCCTGTTTTCTTCCCATGGGACCAGAAGGTACACCACAAAATCCTACGCTAAGCTTGCCCGTAATCACCCTCACACACACTAATGTCTGAATGCTGGTGAGTGAATATAAATATCCTAAAACTTGTACATTCATGACAGCCTTTCTGATGGCACTGTGAGCACCTGATGATGGCTGACCACAGCACCTCAAGATATCAAAGTGCCTGTGGAAAACAGCTTCTCCCCAACTGTACTGGTATTCTAAGTTTAAATCCAATTCTAAACGTAATCAAGCCTGTGACTTACAGGTTAGTGGCAGTCATGTAAAATAGCCCTGTCAGCTCTGAGACTGCTGCTCTGAGACCCCTCAGACATGCCACTCGTACTCCTACCAAGAACTGTTGGAAGCAAGAACTGGCATTTAGCTGCCTCTCTCTGTTTTTGGTTTTGTAGGGAAAAGCATTCTGAGGTGTGTAAAGGAAAAGATAATTGTAAAGTCTACTCTTTGTCCTTGATTTGTCATACACATAGGAAAAACTATAGACATTTTCTTCAAGGATACACCTGGCCTGCCTTTACCAGCATGTCATTTAGAGCCTGCTCTAAGAAGTCCATGAAGTGGAGCTAGCGTACTTTCTCTGCCAGTGGATTCTACTATAGGAATCTCTGAGGGCTTTTTAGATCATTTGTTTAGATTGAGTTGTATCAAATTATTCTTTTTAAAGCATCATTTGGGGCTTGACTTTTATAAATTTTGTTTATCAATTTATGTCTATGAGTATTTTGCCTACACATATTTATTTATGTTCACTACACGCATGCCTGGTGCCTTTGAAAGTCAGAAGGCTTCATATCCCTTGGGACTGAAGTTACAGACAGTTATGAGCTGCCATGTGGGTGCTGGGAATTGAACACAGGTCTTCTGCAAGAACAAGTACTCTTAACTGCTGAGCCAGTTCTCTAGCTCTGGGACTTGTATTTAGTTGAAAGAGGATTTTGTAATGATGACATTTGTTAAAGTGCTATATATTTTAGGATTATTAAAAACTATATATAACTTCATTTTTTTAAGCTTAGTTGGCTTGAAAATAATAATACTAGACACCCAAGTGGTTTCTGTATGAGCTAAATATATAATTTGAAGTTTAAATTTGAAGGAGAAATCCAGAAATTAATAAAATTCTCAAGACATGTCAGTAGTTTTTGTTAGGCTATATATGAAATGAGAGAGATGGGCTGATTCTCACTGTGTACACTATGTATCCCTGGCTAACTTGGGACTCACAGAAATCTGCCTGCCTCAACCGTTATCTCCCTAGTGCTGGGATTAGAGGTATGCACCACCATGCCAAGCATTCATGATTATATTTTCAATGCAAAATGCTAATCCTATTATTCATACATACATTCATTCTTACTAGTTATAAACCATAATTTTTTATTTATTTTTAATCTATAAATATAAGTAAAATTATATTAGACCAAACAAGAGTGTTCTTAAAGGGCACAAAACATAACAGAATGTGAAAAGTCAAAAAAGTACAGTGAGAATAGAAAAAATTGTGTGTGTGTGTGTGTATTAAACTTTAGACTTTCAGACTTAATTATATGTGTAGGTTGAAAGGATGTCACTCATAGAGTGTGTGTTAGCATGCCTAGCCCCCCCCCCCGCCACAGATCAATCCCAGACAACAAAAAAAGAAGGAAGGAAAAGAGGGAGGGAAGGAAAAAATGAAAGAAAAAGCTAATCTTTATGTACAAAAAAGATATTAATCATAAGAAAATTATGTGTAAAGACCAAAAATGTTTTTGAAAAGTCTTCTATGCAGAATTTTATGATAATATTCTTCATATTTTAAACTGCTTATCTAGTGAAATGGTAATTGGGTTACATTGCTATGTTAAGTGATTCAGAGGATTTTCTAGGGGATCATTCATTATACTGTTAGGGTTGATTCATATAATACTCCCATTTTCAAGACCCTCTTGTTAAAATATGCCTCACTTTTTAAAGTTGCCTTGAACCACAAGAAGTGTTGTATGTTTCCAAATTGTGATCTTTTTATTCCATTTGGCTAATATTAGTGATCCATCAGTCTATTTGCTGCATTGGAAACAAAAATCAAGTCAATGGAATTGCTTTTTACAAAACTTGTAAAATCTATTAAAAATGGCATTTTAACGGTACATTGAGACTGGTTGTAATGACTCTTTGGGTCATTTTTGACAGTATAAATGGTATAGTACATTTTATTTAAGAAAAGATTCACATCAGAGCACTGAAGACACGTTTTTTTACTTACTGAGTATGGAAAAATTACAAATTGTATGTTAAATTGCTTGCATGCTCTTGCCGCCTAAATAGGAAACTTTTTAATGTGTTACTCTCAATAATCACTGTCTTCATCTGACATATTCCTTTAATAAAAGGTAGAAAATAAGAAAACATATGTTTCTAAGTAGAAGTCTGTGTTATAAGTATATTTGGAAACCCATGCCAAAACACTTGATATAGAAGGAAAGGTCTTATTTATAAAACCACTAGTATGAATTGTGATTTCAGTTTGACCTCTCAAGTAGTTTTGTGTTCACCTTACCAGTAATAAATTTTAATATTAGAAGTAAATAAAAGTAGATCCTTCTTCCTACAGGATCAAGGTCATCATATAAGGCCTATCTGAAAAGTGTCGGGGCATATTCTATCTCTCAGATGAAAGACACAGAATTAAATATGATTTTTAAAAACACAAATTCTAAAAGAATTCAATTTTATATTAAGTAAGTCATTTTTGACTGTCATATTTCTAAAATCTGAGTATTGCTTCAAAGAATGCAAGTAAGGCAGGGGAATGGCTCAATTGATGAGGTGCCAACTGTACAAGCATAAGGACCTGAGTTCACATCCCCAGCACCCATATAAAAGCCAGGTAGTGCACATTCTTAACCCCAGCACTGGGTAATCAGACAAATGAGTGAGCTCTAGGCTAAATGAGAGTCCCAACTTAACCCCTGACCTCCACATGCATGGGTGCAAACATGTACAGATAACACATAAGTACATACACACAGAAATAATGGCAGTAGCATTAATAATTCTAGTACCTATTTTTTTTTTAAATCACCTGTCTTGTAAAGTGTTGGATGTGTGTTATACACAGTATTCTGAAAGCATGGCTTGGAAATTGCTAAAGCCAAATTTTTAATTATTGCCTCTTTTTCTTACCTTTGCCCTAAAAGAAGGCACTTATTTATCTCTTTGGCTTCCTTAGTATATAAATTATTTGCATAAAAGAAAAATCAAAACTGTCAACTAGAAGTAAAGAGTAAGGGCCTAACTCTTGAGAGAGCTCAGCAGGTAAGAGCGCTTATTGTTACGCAGTGGATCTGGGTTTGGTTTCTTTCCAGCATCCACATCAGGCACCTCATAACTGCTGGTAACTCCAGTTCCAGGAGTATCCGGTACACCTGCACTCACTCAAGCAAGCACATATACATGCACATAAATAAATGAATCTCTGTACAAACACAAAAAACTTTTTGAAAGAATATGGGCCGGACAGGTTAAATGAGAAGGTGGTGTATTAGAAGTGACTAGCACCACTTCATGTTTTTAAAATATATTGATTTAAAATATATGATGGCACTTGCCTGTGTTTCCAACACTAGATAGGTGGGAGCAAGAGCAAGAGGCAAGGTCATCTGGGCTGAACAAGAACGCTGCCTCAGAAAACAAAACTAAACTAACAAATACCCCTATTTATAAACCTATGAAATGTTTAAGTGGGCACTATAGGAAATACACACTACCCATGGCTTCTGTTCTTAATTCCTAGGCCAATTTTGCAAGACTTACAGCACAAGCCCTGCTTCAAAACTTTACAGCCATGTACTCCTTTTTGTGTTTTTATAGGTTGCACCCCTCCCATTTCTTAGAATATGATCACTATTTACCCAGCATTTACTCTGACAGAGAACCATTTTAACTGCTGACTTATGCTTCAAAATATACTCACAATTGAAACCATCTTACCACCTTCATTGGATCATTCAGTCCAGGTCACTATCCTGCGTGGCCTGGAGCCTTAGCCTCCTAACTAGACCTCTGCTTTTAACCCTGACTGCCCTCAGGCCCTTCTCATGCAGG
>JAQHUG010000068.1:5568509-5582093 GCA_028555095.1 Dicrostonyx torquatus | reverse complement strand
GAAGAATGGATAAAGAAAACATGGTACATTTACACAATGAAGTATTAATCCGCTATTAAAAGCATTGACATCAGGAAATTTACAGGCAAATGGATGGATCTAAAAAAAAATCATCCTGAGTGAGGTAACCCAGGCCCAGAAAGACAAATATGATATGTACTTACTCATAAGTGGATATTGGCTGTAAAGGAGAACCATGCTACAATCCACAGCCCCAGGTAAACTAGGTAACAAGGAGAGCTCAAAGTGGGATGGGGACACATGGATTTCCCTGAGAAGGAAATAAGAGATCTCCTGAGTAGACCTAGGGCTGGCAGGGATGGGAAGATTAGTGATTGGATTGGGTTGGAGGGAGATAGTAATGAAAGAGACATCTTGAGGTGGGGATCATTTTGGGGTCAAACAGCACCTTTTTAATAAGGATTCTTTTGAGCATCCTTTCAGAGTAGCATTGCACCCTCCTTCAGCATTCTCAATCACTCTTAATTGCTTCATTTTCCCATAGCACTCACCCCCTTCCAGCATGCTGCCTGGTTTTCTATTTGTATTATAATTTATAAATGGACATCTTTTACCAATCATTGTGACTATGCTTTTGTATTGTTGTTTGGTTGGTTGGTTGGTGTGAGACAGGGTCTCACTGTATAGCCCTGGCTGACCTATAACTCTGTTGTCCCTCCCAGATGCTGGGGTTAAAGGCATCGTCCACCAAGCCCAGCATGAGTTTATATTTTTTAAAAGAAAAAAATGAAATATGTATTTGTGTTATTGGTACCACATGATTGAGAATGATGAGGAGCATGGTGAGTCCAATGGAGTCCTTGAGTGCCACACTTCTCTGGCTGAGAAGTGAGGTCCTTGGTCAGAAAGAACTTTGTGGCATACCCTGATGGTGGATAAGGCATTCTGTAAGTTCACAGATGGTGGTTTTGACCGAAGCATTAGGTAGAAAGGCAAATCCATTCAGTAAGGACAAAGCACTATCCTTCCCACAAAGGAAGTGGTCAGCATAGTCAGCCTGTCACCAGGTTTCTGGCTGGTCACCCCTGAAAATAGTGCCGTATTTGAGGCTCCGTGTGGGTCTCTAGTTTTGGCAAATCTAGTAGTCACCAGCAACTGTTCCAAGTCAGCCTTGGTACAAAGTCCATATTGTTGCACCTACACATAACCTCCATCTCTGTCACCAAGGCCACATTGTTCCTGGGTCATTTGGGCAATAGCAAGGATGACCTGGGAAAGAGGCAGCTATCCACAAAAGAGGTCCTACTGTCTGATTATTGAACTCCTCCTTTGCAGTCGCATTTTCATGAGCCTTAGCATGGGACACAGTTATCTTCACATGCTTTACCTATCTGGAAAGATATATTCACATACTTCTTCCCCAAATGTCTTTCTCACCAGTTTTCCAAATCTTGTTCTTTCCTATTCAGAGAGTCCATTGGCTCCATATGAATTATATGAATTATATACCCAGGGAACATGCTATCCCTGGAATCTAAATAGACCCACTAAATGTTAGGCTTCTTTTTAGATGGTGCAAGTGACCAGATGCAATAACTTATCCTTTACCTTAGAAGGAATTATCTCTACATGTTCGACACCACTGCACTCCTATAAATTTCACTGAGGTAGAAGGTCTTTGAATTTCTGTTATTTTTATTACCCATCCTCTGATAAACATATGTGTTACCAACATGTCCAAAGTGGTTGCTGCCCCCTGCTCACTTGGTCCAAGAATAACTTCAGTATAATTGGCTAGTGCGACATTTTGTAGAAGAGACAGAAGATCATGATCCCTTTGAATAACATTATGAAAAAGGACTGGAGAGTTAATATATCGTTGAAGTAAAACTGTAAAGGTGTACTGCTGGTCTTGCCAACTAAAATTATTTCTAGTGGTTGTTATGGACAGGTACCAAGAAAAAGGCTTTTTCCAGATCAATAACTGCAAACCATGTGTCAGGAGATGTGCTGATCTGCTCAATGCTCAGGCGTTGTAATTGCTACTTCATTAAGGTTTGTGATAGTTAACTAGCATTCTCCATGGTCCATCTCTCCTCTCCACTGGCCAAATAGAGTTAAAGGAGATGCGTCAAGAACTATCACCTCTGTATCTTTCAAGGCCTTGATGTTATCACCAATTTGTATAATTCCTCCAGGATATGATACTGCTTTTGATATCAGAAGGAAGTTTATTCTCAAATTTTGTTTACTGGCCTTCCCTCTAGCCATCCAGCTGATTTACTGTTGCTGTCACTGACAGTGGACTCTGCATTTCAAAGCTTTTGTCATCTTGTTATTTTAGCCTATATTAAATTGTGCCCTTCAAACAGTACTACACATGTGTAGTTCTGACCTTTTTGTTTGTTTTTTTATAATGTAGAGAAGCTTCTGATCTTAATGTTCCTAAATTCAAACATACTTACTATAACTAGATACAAGAATCCACTTCATTAAGACTTCAGTTAGTCAGCTAGCTTGCTTATTTAGTTGCTTGTTTTTTGTTTGTTTGTTTGTTTTGAGACAAGTTCTCACTCAGTAGCCAAGACTATCCTGGAATTCAATAGGTAGCCCAGGATTGTTTTGAACTCATACGAAATCTAGCTTTATCTTCCCAAGTGGTAAGTTAAGGAGTTAGTCATTTCATCTGGTAAGATTTTAAGAAAGAAAACCCTCCAAGAAAGAGCCAGATCAGCCATGGGATGGTGCTACACATCTTTAATCCCAGCACTTGGGAGGCAGAGACAGGCCGAACTCTGTGAGTTTGAAGTTAGCCTGGTCTACAGAGTGAGTTCCAGAACAGCCAGGGCTGTTTCACAGAAAAACCCTGTCAAAAAACAAAAAAGCCAGATTACATTTTTTTTTTATATCTACAATTTTGGATTCTATTCTCAGGGTAATATAAAACTATTTAAGTAGTCTGTGCAAGAATAATGGATCATACTTGTTTTAGAAGTATTAATCTGGCAACAATATGAAAAGTTAGAACTTAATCTAAACTGTAAAAAAGTGACAATACTAGAGTCTAGTTAGGAAACTGTTTTAAGATCCCAAATTGTCATTGTCCTTGACATGGTCTTCCCTGAGGAAGGAATCTATCAGAAATCAATAAAATGAACAGAACTTAATTGCCTAGTGAAGGGGAGGAGTCTGAGTTGTTTTTCATATTTCTAATTTTGATTACTAGATTAAGGTGTCAAGATGTCTTGTGCTGAAATATGAAACAGTAAATGTGCATCTTAACACATCATGGATGTGGAAGCAATTTATGAATATCTGGGTGCATGGATTTGTTCAGAGGAGATGTATGACCCAAAGATAGAAATTTGACAAGTGTGTTAGTTTCTTGTCACTACCACAAAACTAAGAAAAAAAGTTTCACTTCAGAGATTTCAATCCTTGGTTGGGATTTATGATTAAGGCCATGGCATGGCAGAAGGCATGGCAGAGGAAATCTTACCTCATGTACTCAGGAAGAAATGGAGAGGAAAAGGGACTAGATAGAAAGATCCCTAGAGACCTTTCAAAGGCATGTATCAGCAACCCATTCCTCTGACCAGGCCCTCCCTTTTAATAACTCATTCAAGTCTAACCCATCAATGGATTAATCTTTTGGTAAAGTTAACAGCTTCATGATCTAATTGTATTCAAGCATGCTACCACTTGGATACCAAAACTTCAATATATGACTTGGGTACCAAATCTTCAATATATAATCTTTAGAGGCTATTGTATATCCAAGCCATGTCAGAAGCCATTATATATAGCTTGCAGTTTATAATTGAACTCATTTGAATAAGATCAGAAAACATTTAAATTCAAAAGGAAAAGAAGAAAAATACTGTGCAGGAGTCTCATCAGAATTAATAAAATAGAGAACATTGCCAAATGTTTTGGGCAATGAGTAGGAAGTAGGCATTAGAGGGGTCCATGGCATTTGTCATCGTGAGGATTCAAAGTGACTAGTGCCATGGATTTTCAGAGATATGGGCTATGGAACTTTAATTACCTCTATAAGTTTTTAATACTTATATGAAAAGTAAATAGACAGTATAGAATAGCCACAGTCAGCCTCTGTCCACATTCTTGAGTGATAGAGAAGGGAGAGGGAAGAATAATAGTCACAGGGAGACTCAAAATAGTTTTTCAATATTTTTGTTTTTCTCATTCAGTCTTTGCATTCTTATTGCATTTTCATGTTAATTTTATGCTTAGGTTAAAATTTTCATAATTATCTGTGTTTTAGTGGTATGTGTTTATTTTTAAAAAATCAAGTTCCCCAAATTAAATTAAATATAAATACTACTGAATTGTGTGATTTCCACCAATACACAGGATTCTAAATATTTATGATAGAAATACATGAAACCATGATTGACTGAAAGAAAGAAGTTGACAGACTTTTGGATAGCAAATGATTTTGAAATGGGGCCATCTGTTAAAGCTTGTTAGAGCATCTTAGTCTGAGCAAGAGGTTATGTTTTCACACAAATCAGGCTTTAACCAAAATACTTTGGGAAAAAGCAAATGCTTTGTAGAAATTCATTATCCCTAAAGTAATTGCAGCCATCCAAATATTAACGTCCTTCCTTACAAAGAAACATACCATGCCACTAATCCTGTGTATGTGAATATGGGATTATTCTACCATTGCTGTGCTAAAGTGTGGTACTCCCTGAAAATTATGACCCAAGTACTTGAATCTGATCTCCAGTCTGAAGGTGAACTCAATCTTTTATACTTTACAAAGCATTCATTTGTTTTACTTAGAATATTGTTCATTTTTTTTCTTATTACTATGGTCTTTTGGACCACAAATAAATCTTACCAGATTGTTGGAGAAGGGGCACTTGTTGGTTCCTGGCTGCATAGCCCCCAAATAATCACACAGAAAGTGAATTAATTAAATCACTGCTTAGCCCATTAGCTCTAGATTCTTATTGGCTAACTCTTGCATATTAATTTAACCCATTTCTAGTTATCTGTGTATCACCACGTGGCTGTGGCTTACTGGGTAAAGTTCTGTCCGGCATCTGTCTCTGGCGGGGCTACATGGCTTCTCTCTGACTCCGCCTCCTTTCTCCCAGCATTCAGTTTAGTTTTATCCGCCTATCTGAGTTCTGCCCTATCCATAGGCCAAGGCAGTTTCTTTATTCACCATTGGTACTCACAGCATACAGAGGGGAATTCCACATCACCTCCGCTTTTCTGTTTAAATAAAAAGAAATGTTTGGATACACTAGAGAAAGTTTTCATAGCAGAATACAGTTGTCATATTTTGTTAATTGAAGACTTTATATAGCAAGTAGAACAGGAAGGTTACAGTATGTATGTTTCAAATCTACATAACACAGTCCTAGGTCTAGTTTGTGTTCAGTAAATGTCTATTAAACATGCAGAGTTTGTCGAATTTTCCTGGAAATTAATTTTCAATATTACTCTTATATAGTAACTCATTTGTAAACAGTAGACCAATATGAACCCAGAACTCTCAAGAATCTGCAGTGTCAACATCCATGTTATATTAATTTGAGCTTGCATGTAAAGAGAACAAATTCATGTGGATTTTAAAAATAAAAAAAAATAGACTTTCTAATTCTCCTTTGCAGATTTTGCAGTTATTAAGAGATCAGCATTCCATGTACAGACTTTTGTCTTCTGCCATCATGGCATTTTGTTAGCTTTGTCACTGAGCACAAACCCTGTGGCATGTAAGCATCTTGCTCAAAGGTCATCATAGTACATTGGACACACTTTCCTGTTTGCACTATTTAGTATACAATGATTGTCTTAGTAACTATTAATTGCTGTTCTCTTGCTGTATGATAATGCTTTTAGATTCAGGTTGTACCTATTTGAAAAGAGTGACTTAGCCCAGTTATGAGACAGTCTTGTTCCCATATAATCTTTGAGTTGAAATATTTGTCAAAATGGAGGGTGGAAACCTGGAAGTTTATGTATGTGAAACCTCACCTGCTTTTTGCTTGTAACAGGAAAGTGAGTAAAGCCACTCATTTCTGACCGCAGTTCTGTGTGCTGTGAAACAGCATGTCACACTGACTTACACTGAGACCTGCAGTCCCATTGATTCAGTGTGAAAATGAGCACTACCACTTACTGGTTATCTGAGTCCAGTCTTTCTTCCTCAGTTTCCTCACTGCTTAGATGAAAGAAAAGAGAACTGTTGTGACAATTAAATAAGATGTCATGCATGAGACTTGGCACAAGGCCTTATATCTTGTGGTGGTTGTAGTGTTTCATGCAGACCAGGGGGCACCATGCTGCCTATGGATATCTGAAAAAGGAAACATTAATAGGCAGGAGTCTCTACAATCTATGTAACAAGCAGATAGGGATAGTTCCTGTGAAATGAGACCAAAATAATGCTTCTCTCATAGAAATAAAAGATCATTCTACACACATGCATATGTGTTATTTAAACCTCAGAACAATCTTTGCAGTTTGCTGGGTCGGTTTGTTTGTTTGTTTGTTTGTTTTTACTTTTGTTTCGTTTTTTTGGTTTTGTTTTCATCAGAGAGACCTGAGACTCAGAAGAGGTTCTTTGCACAAGAACAAATGCCTGCTAGATACCAAAGCCAGACTTCAGTCAAAGGTGTAAGAACAGTTCCTCATACTCTTTGATAGCTAAATTGCTCAGTATTTGGGATTTAGTGGTTTCTCTCTTACACATGATGTGTGGCAAATTAAAAGGCCCCAAAAATGTAGAGGGAAGCATTCCAGGAGATCTTCTTCACCTCTCTGCAATTGAGAATGCACAAAATAGACAAACAATGTTTGTTCAGCAGCCAGTAGGATCCTTCTTTTCAAAGACATACATATTTACAATTGCTCTGTTGCCAAGCTTTGCTTTTACTGAAACTGAGGCTTCTGCTTTGTGAAGAAGTAAATAGGGCTAAGAAGATGGCTCAGTAGCTAGCTAGAGTGCTTGCCATGTAAGCTTAAGGACCTGAGTTCTTACCCCTGTCACCCACTGGCTAGTTGTTTGTCATTGCTGTGATAAACACAAAAAGCAACTTAGAAAGGGTTTATTTTGACTCTTAGCTCCAGAGTATAGTTTATCAAGGCAAGAGGTTAAGGCAGCTGTTTGCATCGCATCCACAGTCAGGAAGTGGAAGATAACTTGTGCTCAGCTCACTCTGTCCTCTGTACAGCACAGGATCCCGAGTCAGGAATAATTTTTACCTGTAGTGACCTGGTCTTCCCACATCAATAAAGTAATCAGGTAATCCCCTATAGGCATGCACAGGGCCCATCTCCCGGGGATCCTAGAGGTCATCAAGTTGACATATTTAACCAGTACACCTGAGTTCGGATCCCTAACACCCATATGAAAAGCTGGGTACCATGTGTGCCTATAACCCACCCAAGTGCTGGAAAGATAGAAATAAAAGGTTCCTGAGGGTTGCAGACCAGTAAGTTTAGCCAGTCAACAAGTGGCAGGTTCAGTGAGAAACACTGTCTCAAAAAATAAAATGGATAATTGACCCGGAAAGACAATTGGTATCAACCTCTGGCCTCCACATGTACTCCCACACATGGAGAGGGGGGTAAATGGATAAGAATACTATTTCATGTATGAGATAGTTATCCTATTTGTACCTAGATCATCTCTTTAAGTTGCGTTATTTACTTGTGGAGGAGCATGTGTGCCTGGCTAAAGAGTGAGGAGGTCAGAGGACAGCTGGTAGGAATCAGTTCTTTCACTGTGTGGGTCCCAGGCATTTCACTCAGATCATCAGGTTTGGCTGTATGTACTTCCACCCACTGAGCTATCTCACGAGGCCACCTGAATCATCTTATTCTGAATAGATTACAATGTCTGCATTAATTTATACAAAAACATTCTTTTATTGCTTTGAAGAAATTGTTGGCCCTGAATTTCCTACCTTTGTCCAAAAACAGTAAATTTCATTTCTGTTAATAACTTCGTTAAAAATATGACAATCATATGAATAATTATTGCCACTCAAGACAATAACAAAATATGCAAAGTACTGACACCATATGGGACTCTTCACAAAGAATCAAATTGCTAGGTACTCTGTAATGCATCATTTTTTTCAAGCTGATGGACACAGATATATAGGAATGGTGTTGTCATTTGGCTTAAACAAATAACTCACTGAAACATTACCCACATTTGTCTTCCTAATGTCAGTCATTCTAGAAACTATCCCCCATGTCACCCATCCTTCTGCTGTAACTGTACCTCCTCAGGCTTTCTGCTCAGGCAGAAACCCATCACTATGTTGATATCATTGTTGCTTTCCTCCTGGCATAGAGCAGAAGGTTCTTCAACTAGTATTTGACGTAGCTTCATGTTAATATAAAGAAGAGAGCAATTTTATCAGTATCATGTGGCTTCTCAATAGCAAAGTCAAAATTCAAGTACACTTTTTGTTATTGTTGCCCTCATGTACTCATCCCTGAAGGATACTTCCTCCACCCACACTGTCTAGAGCAGTGGTTCTCAACTGGTGGGTTGAGACCCCTTTGGACGTTGAATGACCCTAAGACGATTGGAAAACACAGATTATTTACATTACAATTCATAACAGTAACAAAATTAGAATTATGACAACAACAAAAATAATTTTATGGCTGTGGAAAATAGTTTGATGACTGGGGGTCACCACAGTATGAGGAACTGTGTTAAAGGGCCACAGCATATGGTCTAGAGCATTGATTCTGAGGTTCTCACACTCCGCTCCATGCTCACCACTCTGCCATTAGCTCTGGGAAGTGAGAATGTTTGTGAGATTCTGAAGACTAGTTGTCAACCTCTCTTCTCCCACAGCATAGCTGAAGAATGACATATTTACATGTAACAGGAAGAGCCACTTGTTCGTCCCAGCCACCCAGAACCAAAATAATCACATAGAAACTATATTAATTACAATACTGCTTGGCCCATTAGCTCTAGCTTCTTATTGGCTAACTCCTACATCTTAATTTAACCCATTTCTATTAATCTTTATATTACTATGTGGCAGTGGCTTACCAGCTAAAGTTCCGGCATGTCTGACATTGGTGGCGGCTCCATAGCATCTCTCTGACTCTGTCCCTCTTCTTCCCAGCATCCAGTTCCATCTTCCTCATCTGCCTAAGTTCTGCTCTATCAACAGGCCAAGGTAGTTTCTTTATTCATTAACCAAGAAAAGCAACACAATAGACAAAAGGACCTCCTACACCATTTACACTAGTAGCCTAATGTGTGGATTTGAGCCTGGGCTGATAATGTGTAGGCATGATTCTAAAATCTCCCAGCCAGTGATTGATACATCCCTTTCTTGAGCTGTGCTGGGCAGTCTCTGTTCTAGGCCTGTTTCCTGTGGACTCATTTAATACTCTCCACAGCTCTTGACAAGATGTGGGCTTTTTATTGATAAATAAACTAAGGGGTAAAGGGTAGAAACCTTGTAAAGATGAGTCACATACTCATACCTAGGCTTGTAAACCATTTTGTATGGAGGCTTGTTTGAAAATTTCAGATCTTGGGGCCAGAAAGATGGCTCAGTGGCTAATAGCACTTGTTTGGCAAACCTGGTAACCTGAGTTCGGGTAAAGGTGGAATGAGGACTCCTCTTACTTCACATAGGCACTGTGGTACATGTGCGCAGGTACCCACACACTACTTTTGCCCCATCCAAACTTCTTTCCAAGTGTCATAAAATGGAGCTCTTGAAACCCCTCAGTCTGTCAGCCAGTTTTGTAATATTAGGAGTAGACTTGATAGTCCACCAGAACTTTTTCACCACTAGTTTGTTATGTCAGTGGAGGCAAAGTTCTTCATCTTTTTCTCCTTTGTAAAATTAGTACTACAGTAGCGTTAGCATCATGAGATCTCTGTGGAGATGACTACCTGCCATGCAGACCTGGGACAATCCCTGGTGCCTAGGAAACAGCAGTCTTTACTAGGCAGAGTCAATGATGTTTATCTGACCATGTGATCTTTTAAGATACTTGGTAGTGCTTTTTTTTTTCTTGGTAGTGCTTTTTTTTCCTTTAATTTTTTTTTGATTCTCTATAGATTTAACCTCATGCATTCTGATCCCCTTATCTCCCTGTCCCCTCATATCCACCCTCTGCCCTTGCAACCTCCCCTTCAAAGAAAAAAAAACAAACAAATTTAAGAGAAAAACTAAATAAAACAAAAATAAAAACAAAAAAAATAATCTTGTCTTGGAAGCTGTAGTGTAGCCCATTGAGACACAGTTCACCTTTTAGTCTGTTCATCTTTACTTTCAAGTGTTCATTACCATGGTTCATTGGTCCAACTCAAGGCCTCTGGCATCTGCTGCCCCACTGCTAATGGGTTCTCAATGGGACTCCTCTTGTATATCCTGTTGTCCTGTGTCATGGAGATCCTGCTGTTTTAGATCTATAGGTTCATCCCTTCACATGCACATAGTTCCAGATCTGGTGGATATTAGGGTGGACCAACCCATAGCCCTGGTCCTGGGTCTGCATGGTAGGTGGGTTGATCAGCTCACTAGCTTTCCCTCATCATCACTACCCAGGTGAGCTCTCCATCACTGCCTCTGCTGGCTCACCCAGTGCGTGCAGCCTACAGCAAGGAGGGAGGCCAGTTCTGCACTCGTGTCCTCAATTCAAGACCTTCATTCATGCCATCAGGATCAGCTCTATTTTTGCCCAGGCGAGGTGCAGGGCCCTCTCTACCAAATGCTATAGGGGCATACAATGGGCATAGGGTAGGGTCTTCTGCTCTCAAGCTCTCAGGGCTGGCTCACATGTGTTGCTATACACACACACACACACACACACACACACACACAACAGGGTCAGCACTAGTAAGCTGCCTAGGTGAAATGCAGGTCCTGCTCTTCTGTGCTGTAGCTAGCTTAAAGGCAGGACTAGTTTTCTCATTCTCAGGACCAGCTCTCTTACCTGCCACAGGTAGCAAGGGGTAGAGGAAGACATCTTTCCCTCACCCATGCCCCAACATAGCAGGTAAGGAGGGCTGGGGTCACCTCTTGTGCCCCAGGCATCCACAGAACCCTCTGTGGTGACAATTGGAGCTATGGCCATCACCCAGGATCCTGGCCTCTGCAGAACCGCAGACTCAGATATGGCCCTAGGCAGCAGCTTCTGCCCAGATGTCTCCATGGCTCCAGGTGACAGCACTGGCCACCAAGATCAGCATTCCTTCTGGGTGTGGCACGGTCCTCAGAAACTTGCATGGTGTGAGATTGCCTACCAAACCCTGATCTTCCACATGGCTCTCGATGACAACAGGTGTGCTGGACATCAACTATGGCCCTGGGTTGTAGCTCTTTTCTTTTATTATTATTATTATTACAAGAAAAATTTACATTTACTCCCCTTGTTCCCGGCCCTCCCCCTCCCCCCCACCGCCCTCCCCCAGCTTCCTTAAGATGGGGCAGGATACCCTGCCCTATGGGAAGCCCAAGGCCCTCCCCCCTCCATCTTGGTCTAAGAAGATGTGCATCCATATAGAATAAGTTTCCAAAAAGCCAATACATGCAGAACAGATAGGTCCCAGTGCCATTATCATTGGCTTCTCAGTCAGTCCCCATTGGCAGTCACATTCAGAGAGTCCGGTTAGATCATATGCTCATTCAGTCCTGGTCCAGCTGGATTTGATGAGCTCCCAATAGATCAAGCCCACTGTCTCTGTTGATAGGCCAGTCCCTCACGGTCCTGACGTCCTTGCTCATCTTCTCCCTCCTTCTGCTCTTCCACTGGACCTTGGTAGCACAATCCCTTGCTCTGGTGTGAATGTGGGTCTCTGGCTCTATCGCCATCCATCATGCGAAATTTCTATGGCGACGATTGAGATATTCAACAAAGTAACTATGGGACAAGTTCAGTTCAGGCACCCACTCCTCTGCTGCCCAAGTACCTAGCTGGGACTTCCCTGTGAATACCTGGGATCCCCTCTAGAGACTGTAGCTCTTTTCTTACATACTTTTTCTAACTTTTCTTTTTCAGACAGGGTCTCGCTATGTAGCCCTGACTGATCTGGAATTTGCTGTGTAAACCAGACTATCATGGAACTCACAAGGCTCCTCCTGCCTCTGCCTCCTAACTGCTTGGTTTTCAGTGAGATAAGGTGGATTGACTTAATACCCTGCCAACATGAAAAGACTGTCCTGTGCCTCCCCAGATTTACTGTGCTGACACTTGAATCTTAGCCATGAAAGGTAGCTATTTCCATCATCTCAAGTTTGTTCAGATAATTGACATGGTATTCTCAAGTGTCTTCATTGTCAGTGGTCCCTTACCTGTTATTCTATAATTTATGAATTCAAGATGTGAGTAAAAATGTACACTGTGTTTTTGGAAATAAAGGGGAAAAAAATGAAGTCATGTGATACGGGTGCTTAGTGTTTTTTTTTTTAATCTGTGATAGTACTATGGTCATTAATGCTTATTTTATGCAAACTAGACAGTATCTGTTAACGGACACATTACTGTCAAGAAAATATTACTTGTCTTAATTATCAGTAATGAAGCAGGGATAAGCTGCGCACTTAGATATCATGTATCTAACGACCTTGTCAGTGAGAGGCTGTGGTGAAAGGCACCAGTTTTGTAGATTACACTGCGTTCAGCTTCTAGCCTTTGTGTAAAGTGAGGTTTTGTGGGTGAGTCTGAAAGTCAGCTATAAATTCTGCTTGGTGTTTAAAATTGATTTAATATCTTGCTTTTAGTACATATTTTCCCATTTATAATGACTCAATTTTATCTTTGAGCTTTAAAAAATAGGTTGTGGTAAATTTAGGCTTGCCTTGCTAACTGCCAGTGTTTTCTTTTTAAATATTACCAATTAAAACAGTACGTATATTACCATTTGTTTCACCAAAGGACATACTTGATGGCTAAAGTGTCTTTTGTTGTTTCTGGACTTTCAGTGTCTGTGGTCACAATTGTAAAGGGTGAACATGCATCTTCAAAGCATCATTTCCTGCTTGAATCTCCTGAGATTATCAAAGCTCATTTCTTGATAGGATTTTTCATGTCCCTTAACCAGCCCCTTAATGATAACATCCGTCTTGTGGTACTGAGACATTATCTAAAAGTTATGCAGCACATGACTGTTCATGCCTGTAATCCCAGCTCTTGATAGAGACCAGAAGGTCAGGAATTAAGTCTACCTCAGCAACAGAGCCAGTTTGAGGCCAGCCAGTGCTACATGAGCCAATTTTGGAGGGAGGAAGATCAAAAAAGGAGGGAAGAAAACATGACTTTACCTTTATTATGACCAATAGAAGCAGCACACGTGTTAAGTAATTAAGTAAGGATTCAGTGGAGGGGCATGGCAGAGCAATGAAACACAAAGCGGATCTTGACTTTTTAAGTACTTGAATCTTTTCTTAGTAAGAAATTCTTACTCTGAGACCAATGGAGGAATCTCATAAAATAGGAGCTATGCTATCTGAATTCAAACTTTTCTGAAGTAACTTAAAGAATGAAGAACTCAAAGGGACAGCATAAGAAACTGTCCGTTATAACTGTCTTAAAAAATTAAAATATTACATCTCTCCCCTTCCTTTCTTCCCTCCAGTCCTTCCATGTCTC
>JAQHUG010000068.1:5556749-5568317 GCA_028555095.1 Dicrostonyx torquatus | reverse complement strand
CTCTCTCTCTCTCTCTCTCTCTCTCTCTGTGTGTGTGTGTGTGTGTGTGTGTGTGTGTGTGTGTGTGTGTGCGCGCGCCAAATTCATGTAGTGACCGTTTGGTGTTGGATGACCAATTAAGAGGCCCTTCCCTGGGGAAGACTAATTCTCTCATTCTCTATACTCCTTAGTCACCTATAGTTCTTTGTCTAGCCCTGCCTCTTTTCACATTAGCATGTCTGTTGACATTGTCCTTGTTCAGGTCTTGTTTAGGTGGCCATATTAAGGAATCATGGGTAGAACGCCCTTGTTACTTCTAGGAGACAGAATCTCATAGCAGACTTCTTTAAGGCCTCTGGCTCTTACAATCTTTCCATACCCTCACACCATGTTCCTGGGTCTTAGGTGCAGGTGTTGTTGTATTGTAGATATATTAGGGACTGAGCACCCCGTGGTCAGTTGTTCTCTGCATTCTTATCAGTTGTGGTTTTCTGTGACAGTCTTCAGCAGTTGCAAAGAGATACTTACTTGATGAAGGATGAGAGCTACATATACCTGTATATAATGATATTTAGAATGCAGTTAGGAATTATTCTGGGTTACTAAAGTAGTGGGAATAGGTTCTCCCATAAGATCTATAATGTCAATGGGCCCAGGTTGTTGCCTAGGTTTCCAGTACCAGGCATAGTTTCTCTCCTGTCGTTCAGACCTTAAGTCCAAGGTTGCAAGTTGTTGGATACAAGTAAGATATGAGTGCCACTGTCACACCCTTAGAGATATCCTACCATTCTGGTTATCTTTGTCATTCACAAACATCATAGCTGGGTAGGACTATTGGTTGGTTCTTTCTCTTAGAAGCTTGCATAACACCTTCTGGTACTATGAAAGCTAGTCATCCTCAGAGAGGAACTTTCAGGTCAGACCAGCTCAGGTCCTCCATATACTGTGTCCAAAGTGCAAGTTGTCTTCAACAATAAAGTCTCACCTTTCAATCTCTGGGAAAGAACAAAAGACAATGATAACCTATATTATTTGGGGAGTATCTTAGACTCCTGTGACCAACAACTCAAATGGGATTTATCTTTGACTATGACCCTTGAGAGTAGCATAGTCAGCCCAACTGGCTTAACTTCATTTAAACTATATCTTTATGTATACAAATACACTTATATTTACTGTATGTAATTATAAGTCTAAAATAACATGATTCTTCATGGCTTTCCAAACATCTTTATTGCTTATTTTCCCTCCTTCTTCCCTTTTCTGTATTGACCTTCCTCCCAGCTTAACAATTAATGCCCCCATCTCTCTCCCTTTCATATCAGTTGTATTCTTCTACTCCCCTTTAACACAATATTCATTGCATGGTACTTTTTTCTTGAAATGGGGTCTCTATATACCCCTGGTTATCCTAAAAACTCACTATGCAAACAAGGCTAACTCACAGGCATCCACCTGCCTCTGTCTTCTGAGTGCTGGAATTAAAGGTGTGCAGCACCATGCCTGACTCCCCATAATTTCCTACTTTTTATGGTTACTCCAGATTATATTCCCACATCCAAAGATTTGAATCAAGAAACCACAAATGAGAAAGAACATTCAGTGTTTTGTCTTTCTGCATTAGGGTTACTTCAATCAGTATTTTCTAGCTTCGTCTACTTACTTGTACATTTCATAATTTCATTTTTCTTTACAGCTAAATAATAACCCATAATGTGTCTATATCATATTTTCACTGTCCAACTATCAGTTGAAGGACATTTGAATTGTTTCCATTTCGTTAATATTGAGTGTAGAGCAGAAATGAACATGGCTAGCAAGTGTCTGTGGTGTAGGATCTCAAGCACTTTGGACACATGGAAGTGAGTGCTAGAGTTGGCTCTTAAGTGAGATTTATTTTTAACTTTTAGGATCTTTTCACACTGATTTCCATTGTGGCTTCACCAGTTTGCAATCCCACCAACAGTCAATGAGGATTCCCCTCTCCCCACATCTTCTCCAGCATTCCTTGTCAGGTGTCTTGTTGATCCTCTTCTACTCTTGGCTTCCCCTTCACTCAATTAATTGTTTCCATTTCTATGCAGAAGCCCTTTGGCTTATTGTTGATCTTAATCCCTTGGCAAATGAAGTCCTATTCAGAGAATACTTTTCTACACCTCTCTCTTGTAGGGTACTTACAGCCTAGTATTTTCAGTACCTAGTTCTTTTTTTTTCTTTAATTGAACTCCGCATATTAAAGTTGGAGAGAAAAATATGGACGATTTCTCTCAAGTTCTTTATATCACTGGTAGGAAACAGAAAAATCCAAAGATAAATTGCAGTCAGATAAGTTAGTCTAGATGATATGTGCTCTGAGTCTGGGGGGGGGAAAAGCAATGCTAAGTAGTGGGTGCTTTCCTCCACTCCTTGTTATGTGACTCTCAAAATAATTTTTGAAATCTCTATTTGAAAGAACTATTTCTGAATGTCTTGATCTCTTTTTTCCTTTGTATATGTTTGGGGGTTATGAAGTCTCAATGCTGATGTGGAGAATCTTCAACAGTTGGTTTTATTCCTTGTCATTTTGAGTCAGGGTCTCAGTCAAACTCAGAGCTCTCTCTCTTTTTTTTCCTAGGTTTAGTTTTTATTAATTTTTTATTTATTTTACATGCCAGCCACAGCTTCCCCTCCCTCCTCTCCTCTTATTCCCTCCCCTCACCTACTTTCATTCCCCCTCCCCTCCCCTGCTGCTGCTATCCACTCCTCAGAAAAGGTAAGATCTTCCACTGGAGTCAACAAAGTCTGGCATATCACGTTGAGGCAGGACTAAGCTCCTCCCCACTACATCAAGGCTGAGCAATGCATCCCACCATAGGAAATAGGTTCCAAAAAGTTAGCTCATGCACTAGAGATCCGGGTCCCATTGCTAGAGGCCCCACAAACAAACCAAGATACACAGCTGTCATCCACATGCAGAGGGCCTATGTAAGTCCCATGCAGGCTTCTTAGCTGTTGGGTCTAGAGTCTGTGAACTCCCTCAAGCTTGGATCGGCTGTCTCTGTGGGTTTCCCTGTCAAGATCTTGACCCTCGCTTGTTCATATAATCCCTCCTCCCTCTCTTCAACTGGACTCCAAAGCTCGGCCCAGTGCTTGGCTGTGGATCTTTGCTTCTTCTTCCATCAGTTACTGGATGAAGGTTCTAAGGTGACAATTAGGGTAGTCACCAATCTGATTACAGGAGAAAGCCAATTCAGGTACCCTCTCCACTATTGCTAGTAATCTAAGCTGGGGTCATCTTTGTGGATTCCTGGGAGATTCCCTAGTACCAGATTGCTCTCTACACCCTCCCACCCCCAGGTTCCCCGGGTGAATTCATCTATTTCCCCTTCCCAGGGTGATCCATATGTCCCTCTTAGGGTCCCCTTTGTTAGCTAATTTCTCTAGGACTATGGATTGTAGCCTGGTCATCCTTTGCTTTACGTCTAACATCCACTTTGGCTAGTCTTGCTAGACTGCTTACTCTGTGGAAAACATGTTCTCTTCCTTCCAAGCCTGGAATTACAAGTGAGCTGTTGTGTCCACCTAACATATATGTAGATCTGGGAATCTGAATGCTGATTTCTCTTGATTCTCAGAAAGAGCCTTAACCAACTAAGCCATCCCCCAAGCCCTCCATGACTTAACCTTTGCGTAGAAAAAAAGTTGGCCATGAATATTCCTATTTCAAGGGCATAGTAAAGTCCTAAGTATCCCACTGGCCTTTTATACCTTGCCCCATTGCTTGTTTTAGAAGAGCAGGGAATGATGCTTATCAGTTCTCCACTCTAGTTTTACTCAAGAATTAGGAGCAAGAACAGGAGAAGGTGAGCAAAACAGAAGCATCTAAATTCCTTCAGTTCTTCAAGGACATCACACACAGTGCTTGCCTCTGTTGGCAACCTACCACTTCAAACAGCTCCTTCATTCCACCACTGCCTTCTTTTTTTTTTTTAATTTATTAGATTTACAAAAAAAAAAACCCTACCAATCCAAGTTCCCACTCCCTCCCCTCCTCCCATTCCCTTCACACACCCTCCCACCCCACCCCCATCTAATACTCGGATAGGGCAAGGCACATTGCTTTGTGAAAGGTACAGAGCCTTTCCTGCTATATCTAAGCTGAGCAAGGTATACATCCAAAGAGAATAGGATCCCAAAAAGCCAGTACATGCAGTAGGGTTAAATCCTAGAGGCACCGCCAGTGGCCCCCTCAGTCTGCCCCAGCCATGCAACCAGGCTGGCTTCCAGGTATACTTGAGCCTATAACTTACTGTCAGCCTGTTTCAGGGCTTCTCTGTTCCAGCCACACAGAATTTATTTCCTCTTTTGTGCTCACACAGCATCCCATACTTCCTGTCATAACAACACAATAACATGATAATAATTTTAGTTAACTTCACCGCCTTCCATATGCTGTTTCCTAAATAGAGACCACAAGTACCATGTTTGTCACTGATTTCCCCAAAGCCTAGCAGAGTTTCTGACCCAGGACCAGTTCAGGTGTTTAACAGGGAAGTGGGCAGTGACATACACATCACACACTTCACACTCCAGGGTGCACTGCTGGGTGGGTGCGTGGGTAGGTCATAAGTGGGTTTCGTGTTGAGGAACAGTGAGTGACTATGATTTTAGAAGAATGATCTTCAGATCTTTGTTTCCTTAAGGAGAATGACAGCTTCTGTACCTCGCTTTTGTCTTCCTTGTACTGAAATCAAGTTTCATCTGAATTGAACATATCTGTAACTGTCAAGTGGTAATTTTCTGTTTTCACCATTCCGTATGTGTTTAGTTGGCATTCTGCTGTAGAGAAGAAATCTGTCTACCCATCTGTGTATTCATCCATGTCAACGTGGATTATTTAATGGTTTATTTTCCATTATTTATTTTGATGTTCAAATTACCAAAATTTAGTGAGTGCTTCTTCATTTTGGCTTTTGTGCATTTTCTTATGTCTCTATGTCTCATTCTTTTGGTGGCTCCTTTCTGTCACAATTTTATTTTCATCTTACCCTTCATATGTCCTAGCCCTAGAGTTAGCTATCTTATCAAGAGACCTTCACATACACTATTTTGTGTGTGTCAGAGGGGATAGGAAACAATAATATCCAAGTACAAGAGATATTTTCTAGATCACTGTTACTCTGAGCTCTCCAAATCATAACGCTAAGAGGAGAAAGAGAGAATGTCTTTATGTTACATTATACATAAAGACACATTGATAACTATTTCTATGTGCATCTCTGCCAATGTGTGCTGTATGTACAGGAGCATGTGTGGTATATAGCCAGGAATATTTACATTTATTAGCTCTAGAATTGCTTCCTACAAACTTCATGTTGTGTTTTATAATACTACACATTTTATAGCAATGTATCTGACTTTGATGAACAAATATTTATTCACTGTATTCACATGGTTCATGACTTATAAATATGTTGCAAATCTTAGCCCCTGTTAGCTTTCATCTCATAGGGTGGAGCAATACTGTCCCTTCCTCTGGCCTCACCTTCTCATCCCATTCTGTTTGTATCAGCAAAATTCTGCAGCCAGGGAATGAGATAGGGTGAAAATGTGATTTGAAATGTCCTGTGGTTATACCAATTCAATTGTAAGCATAAATAGAGAAATATGTATATTTTTATGCATTATTAAAACTAAAGCTTAAAAATATCTGACCTAAGTATAAGTGTTTTGAAGGATCTTTTAATTAGCTAAAGTCTTCTGAAACATGCAGTATAGTTGAGAATAATAAGTAGTTCGCAGAAAGATAAAGGCTTATCTAAAATAGTTGTATATGACTAGAACTTATCAGTTTAATACAAATATGTGTTTAAAGTTTCAAATTTAAGTATACTATGCATATTTCATGCTGGAATAGACTAACAAGCCACCCCCGCTACAGCTGGGAAGGTTAAACAACGCTATTCAGATCTGACTTAGATAGAACAGCTGTTCAAATGCCAAGGCATGTTTTACTGAAAATGTGACCATTTAGTTCTGTTAAATATAAACTGCTTTGGAGGCCATGTGCATTATTTTCTTTAAAACAACGCAGTTCCCCACATGCAGTAGAATTGTTACTGAAGTTCAATAGGTCTTTCTTTTTAACTGAACTTTCTCAACTTTCTGAAAAACGTGTGACAATTCTCTTTATCTTTTAGAGTCCTTCTACTTAACCAATTTTTGCCAATGCAAAAAAAATACAATTATTTAAAAAGCCATAGGGAAACATTAATTCATATTTATTTACAAATATGCATACAACACATGTAAGTGTATGTGTATTCATATATGAATAATTTAAATGAAGTTATGCCACTTAGAGTGACCCCAAGAGCCTAGACTGCTTAACAGAATCCCAGTGCCAATCTGGGGAAGCTTCCCTTTGATCCCTGATCAGAAGAGTCCAAGAGATTTCAAAATTATCACAGAAATCCACAATGTGTCAAAATGCAAAGAGCAGCTGACCAAGAAGAGCCCATCCACGGTTGACACATCCACATTGCAACCCATACACCTGTGGCTCAGGGGACATCACAGAAGAGGAGACAGAAAGATGTTTACAGTCAGAGGACAAAGATAGCTGTGATAAGATAGTGTTGTCTACATCTGGCAGGAAACTGAACCCATGAAATCTTGACAGTATAGTCACCTAAATAAGACCTACACAATGACAATGTCAGTTGCCATGCCAGTGTGGGTGGTGGATATCTCACAAGGACCAATCCCTAGATGAAGAGCTGTAGCCAACTGATGGCTGGTAAGAGAGGAAGGATTGGTTTTTCTCCAGGGACGAGGCCCCTGATAGGTTTTCCAATCCCTAGTGGTCAACCCTAAACATATGTTCATACACACAACACTGAATGTTCTCAACAGGTCATATTTCTTGTGTGTATGTGTGTGTGCGTGTGTGTGTGCGTGCGTGCGTGCGTGTGTGTGTGTGTGTGTTTGTAACAGTAATATTGAAGAGGACATGCAGTTGAGAGGAAGTAGAGGGATATAGGAGAAGTTGAAGGGAGAGAATGCAATATGAAAATAATGTAAATGCACTACTCATGTATGACATTCTCCAGAAAATACATTACATGTAAAAAATAATGATAATACAGTCAAACAGCAATTTCTACTGCCTTTGCTGGGGCTCTGATTAGCTGTGAATAAAGTTTCTATTTTATATTGAACTGTTTAGATGATTTTATTTGACCACCATAGCCACATGGCACGTGTATTTGATTGTAAGTACCTTTGCTAAGAATGAATCAAAGAGAGAAAATCCTTAAGTTCACAGAGTCGTGACAAATATTTTAAAGAGTGGCAACATCATTGTTGGGATTATTTGTAAATGATGGAGGAAGATCCATTGTGGTTTCTCAAGACTGGTAGTAGAATAAGGTAACGACTATGAGAACCATTTTTTGAGAGAAGCTTCCTAAGGCCTGAGGTACAGCATGCATATGAGGACAGTTAAACCACAGTCCGGAGGATACCTAGAAGTCAGCAGGAGGCAGTGAGGAACTGTTAGAGGTGGCAGGTTGCCAACAAGGCAACAACTGTGCGTGATGCCCTTGAGGAATTGAAGGAATTTACGTGCCATACTGGAAAATCTGTTTTGCTCACCTACTTCTGTTCTTGACCTCAGCAAAGCCAGAATGGAGAAGTTATTTTTGTGTGCTGGTTTCTATCTGTAACCCTATCACTCTGGAGTATGAAGTAAAATAGTCCCAAATTCAAGGCCTACCTGGACTACATAGTGATTTCAAGGCCAGCATGAGACCCTGTCTCCAAAATAAATAAAACACGGAGCTGAACTCCTGCCTAGTATATGCAAAGCCTTGAGTTCAATCCCTACTACTGCAAAAATTAGTAAAAAAATTATGACAATTTACATATTAGTAGGGTATCGTGTGGTGTTCTAATACATATGTGCAGTGTATAATGTTTAAATCAGGTTAGACATATGGGGATGAATGAGGAATGAGAGTTATTTAATAGTTTGACCTTCCGAATGCTACAACCCTTTAATACAGTTCCTCATGTTATGGTGACCCCCCAACCATAAAACTATTTCATTGCTACTTCATAATTGTATTGTTGCTACTTTTATAAATCATTATGTAAATATCTGATATGAAGTCACAAAAGGGTTGTGACCCAAATGTTGAGAACCACTTGTTTAATGATTACAGAGGTTCAGGTTAGAAGGTGAAACAGGCCTGAAAAATAATAGTGCTGATGGTTGTGCCACAGTGTGAACGTGCCTGATGCTGCTAAGCTATACCCTTAGAGGCGCTTGCAAGATAAATGTGATGTTCTGCGTGTTTTACCACTGTACATGTATATTCTTTTAAATCTGACTCATGGTTTTGTATGTAGGTGACTTTTGTCATAGACATTTCATAGCATTTAGTCTTAACCTTAGAAGGAACTTAACATGTGTTACATCAAGGGTTAGTCATCCATTCTGGCATTAGGAAATCCCTGGAAGTTTTTTTTTTCCTTTGATTAGGTTATGTGACCTTTTGGGAAGTCCCTTCTACACTTCTGCTTCTAACATATATTTCACAAATGACAGTGTCTGTATCAGGTTACTGTAAGTAGTTAACACAAAAGTTCCTGCTTCAATTTTTATGAGGGCATTATCATTATCCATTTTAAATACAATTTGGTGAAGTACATAGAAAGCACTGAGAAAACTATTAAGCACCAATGAGTTTACACACTAGCACCCTTTCATTTTATGGCTATCTCTGGGAGGCTGCCTCCATGGGTAACAGCTTCAAGTTAGCACCTATGGTTTGTGTTACTCCTACTTACATGTTATTGTTGTATTTAATTGGCCTGCTAAGCATAACACATGAAGAGGACCCTATAACTTTGTGTTTAGTTTCTTAGAACCCTTGTCGGCCTCCATTTGCCCCAGTGTCTTGGCCCATAGCCTGCTACGTGACAGGCACCGAAAACTAAAATGGGGATGTGGCACTTTAGCTCTCTGGAAGACAGTTGTGATTGCTAGCTGTTCCCCAGAGAGCAGGCGAGAACTATGGCAGCTTCTCAGATTCAATGTCTTAGCATGTATTTGGGTCTGCCAGTTTTAAGCAGTTACAAATAACAAAATAATGTTTTTCAAAGCATGAATAAATCATTATTTTACAAGATTTGAATTAAGTATGTATTTTTAACCTAATTTAACAAAGTTGTTGCTTCATTGAGGAGAAGCTGTACAGTAGTTACATGATTGCTTCATTCTCCACTTACTGAAACAGGAAATAGCTAAACAAAAAGAAACATCAAGAGATTGTCTCTCCTCATGTCTTCTCTCCAGGGACCATAGCCAGATCATTACCTAGCTGTCCCAGGGCAAGTCTACAGTGTCTCTGATAGTCATCCAAGCTGCTGTGTCACATTTTATTTTTATAAGCTTCATTTTGTTTTCATTTTTAAGTATGTTTATCTGTCTGTGTGAGTACAGATGCCAGAAGAGGGTATTGTGTCCACTAAAGTTAGAGTTACAGTTGTGAGCCCCTGATTGGGTACTGGGAACTGAACTCTGGTCCTCTGCAAAAGCAGCAAGTGCTCCTAAGTGGTGAACCATCTCTTCAGCTCACAGTTTATGTTTTTGAATAAAATATTTGAAGTATATGACTGAAAGGGATTGGTGCGGTTGTTTTTTCCAATGCTCCCTACATTAATTCTATTCTAAGCGAGGGCCTTCACTTTGACTCCCCAAGGCAACTGTCTGTGCCGGCTTTCCTGTACAAATGTAGAACTTTGCTTCAAGATGATGTTTGCCCTCACATTCAGTACTCTGAGAACTGGTAAAGACAATGTTGTAAAGCTTAATTATATTTTTATGACTCATACCATCTGTGCATTTTCTCTACCTTCAGTGATGATTGGGAATTCAAAACAATACATTTAGCTTTAATGCAGCTGTTTATTGCAAATGCATCAGGCAAAGTATCTCTTATCACTTGAGATCCTGTTTTTTAATGTATATGATTCAAACAGAAAATACAAAACCCCTGTTTCCACTTCTGATAAGACCTAAAGATTATTCTCAAAGTCATCATATAAATGAATTGTACTTAACTGATTTATTGGTAACAATTTTGTATTAAACCAGCCTGAGTTTAAAATCCTTGTTGTAGAGCTGGAGAAATGGCTCAGTGGCAAGGAACACTTGCTGCTCTTTAGAGGACCTGGGCTTGCTTCTTAGCACCCTCAGGGCACTTACAACCATCTGTAATTCCAGTTCCAGGGGACCTTATGCTTTGTTCTGGCTTCTGTGGACACTGAATGCATGTGGTTCACAAATGTGAATGCAGTACAGGCAAAACACTCATGAATTTTAAAAACATCTTTTAAATTGTTTTACATACTTGGACTACTATTAGAGTTTATTTAAACATTTCAATAATTTCTTTAAAACATTATAAACACTAAATTTTCTCTACTACTTTTATCTGAATTAGAATAATGATTATATTTTCTTTTAAATTTTTCTTTCAAATTTTCATAATTATATGTTCTGGACACATGTGACATTTATCCTATAAATAATTGAAACATGATTCTTACCACTAGAATACTAATATCCTGGCTATTCTACTAGAAATAGTAGCTAATCAAAGACTTAAATTCACCATGTAGCTGATTAAAAATAAATGATGGTACATGGTTTTAATTGCAGTACTTAAGAGGCAGAGGCAGATGGGTCTCTGTGAGTTCAAAGCCAGCATCATCTACATAGTGAATTCCAGGACAGTCAGATGAGATGAGAGACCTCATCTAAAAAAGAAATTAAAATAAATGGCAAACAAGTATTTTATATGTTCCAAGTTTAACAAACTTGATGATTTATGACATTACTGTCCTTTATCCCACAGCACTATTGTTTTATGTTGTCTTTACTAATTCACATATATTCATATACTTTCATGATAAGTATCATCAATCTATTTGAGTAGTTCATGTTTCTTTTTACTTATACAGGTTATACACAACAAATCCCATATCACTTTTCTATTGCTGCTAAAAATATTAACCGCAAGCTTAGTGGCTCAGGGAGTAACATGAACTTTATAGTCCTAAAAGTCAGAAATCTAAAATTAGTCTTATTAGACTAAACTCAGAGTAGCAGCAAAACTTGAACTTTCTGAAAGGTCAACAGGAGAATCTATTTCTTCTTGCAATTACAGATGCCTTATCACTTATGGCGTTATCACTCTGACCTCTTCCCATCCTTAAATCAACTCTCTAGGACTTTAACCCAACTCTTACAAGACTGCTATTTATGTTGAGCCCAAGACGGTTGTCCTATTTCAGACGCTGTGAATCATACAGACTATAAATCACATGTGCTCATATGAAATAGTATGACTGGGTCCTTTAAAAGTTTGGCTTTGGCTTCTTAAAATATCACTGTTCTGGGCCAGGTGGTGATAGCGCACACCTTTAATCCCAACACTCAGGAAGCATAGACAGGCAGATCTATTTGAGACCAGCATGGTCTACAAGAGCTAGTTCCAGGACAACCAGGGCTATTACACAGAGAAACCCTGTCCAGCATTT
>JAQHUG010000068.1:5516822-5554056 GCA_028555095.1 Dicrostonyx torquatus | reverse complement strand
CAGATTAACAAAAACCTCAGAATAAAATTTTACACAGAATCACCTTCCACTGCTTCTCTAAACCAGTGTCTTCCTGTACCTATAGCACCATGATTTCCTAATGCTTACCTGTCTGTGTCTGAGTCTTGGTTGAGTCTTTTTTTTTTTTTTTGAGACAGAGTTTCTCTGTGGCTTTGGAGCCTGACCTGGAACTCGCTTTGTACACCAGGCTGGTCTCAAACTCACAGAGATCCACCTGCCTCTGCCTCCTGAGTGCTGGGATTAAAGGCGTGTGCCACCACTGCCCAGCACGGTTGGGTCTATTTTAAACTGTGTAGGGATGAGTGGTATAGCTTTGTCACTGTTTTTCCTTACCCTTGTATTTCCATTCAGCATTAAGTAAATTCTTAGGAAGGAGAGAGTTGTTGTGCTGAGTGTGGTGGAGCACTGGGAAGGCAGAGGCAGGGGCTCTCTGAGTTTGAGGATAGCCTGGTCTACATAGCAAGTTCCAGGACAGCCAGGGCTACATGAAGACCCTGTCTTGACACAAAAAAGGTGGGGGGAGAAGAAGATGATGATGAAAGAAGAAAGAAAGGATCGGGGAGGGAAAGGGAAAAGAGAGTAGGCTTTCTTCATTTCATACCAGATTTTCCCTAAAAATTTGGCATCTTTCCTGTTATGAGCAGAACCTTCTGGGGGTTCATTACATTTTTTTATTGCTGTCTTGGTGTTTGTTTTATATCTAGTCACCTGTTGAGCCATAATGCTATATCCTCTGTTGAGTCCTTCTCATGCTTTATGTTCATTGGATTCTCTCTTCCCTGACATTTTGCTTATTGTCCAACTGTATTGTCAAAGATTGATGGTATAATGTTAAATGTGTTGGCAAAAGTTGTCATCAGTCTATGTTGCTGATTTTAATAAGATTTCTTTCTTATGATAAAATCAGTTTATTTCACATATTCAGTGGGTCTCAGTTAATCTTTCTACTTTCTTTATCATGAATATGTAGGGCCTTGATGGGGTAGGAGTGTGTGTGCATACATGTATGTGTATTATTGTGTCTGTGTGTGTGTGTCAGTGTGCATGTCTGTATAGAGTATGTATGTGTATGTGTGCATGTCTATGAGTGTAGGCATGTATGTCTGTGACATATGCCTGTGTCTATGTATGTATGTGTATGTGAGCCAGAGGACATCTTGAGTGTGATTCCTCAAGTGCTTTTTGTTGCTTTAGGATATTTGATTTTTTTTTCACCCTTGTGTTTTGAGGCAGGATCTCACTAACATGGAGCTCACCAAGTAGGTCTAGCCAACTGGCCAGCATGCCCCGGGGCTCTGCCTGTCTCTGTCTTCCCAATACTGAGATTAAAAGCTTAGAGCACCACTGCTAGCATCTTTATATGAGTTCTAGCACTCAAACTCAAGTCTTCATGCTTGTGTGACAACTTTACCAACTCAACTGTCTCCCCTGCACCTCATGGAAAGCTCTAGTAAAGATTTGTTCTCTCCCTGGGGCATTACTCTCAGTCTTTAACCAGTGACTTCCCTTGTGAGATCTGGATATTCCCTCCTGCCCTCTCTGCCTTCTCTCCTGCACTTCCTATTAGGCAGAGTATTGGCTTTTCTCTGATATTTACTTTTATTTCCTCCTTTGACCTCACTGAAAAAATGTATCTATCATTTGGCTCCCTTTTCCATCCACAATTGTGTGTATTCTGTTAGTCAGCTGAACTTGTGTTTGCTAATTGAATCCTTTCCTGGCAGCCTCTGATGATCTTGATTTCACAGTGAAGGTGTCTTGTTTGGAGTCTGTTAAGCATTTCGTGTCTGAGCTGTTTTGTGAGGCTATGTGGGGGCATGTAAATATTTAAGTGTGGCATGATTCTCCCCTTGTCTCTTGTTTTGTATTTAAGAGGAAGACAGGTCCATTTCTTTTTACTATGTACTGTGCTACCTTGACACTAGCGATCAAGGTGATGTGTGGGATGTGTTCCCAAGAAGAGAGAAGGGCTCGGTCTCCCTGTGAGTTCAGAGAACACAGTGACTACCTAGGGTTATTGTCTTCCCTGTTAAGTATATTTTTAAAGAATATCTGTTAAAGACTGGATGTGTTGGCATATGCATTTAGTCACTGGAAAGCAAAGGAATGTATCTCTGGCAGTTTAAAGCCAACTTGGTCTATGTAGAGAGTTTTAGGCCAGCCAGGGCTACACAGTGAGATGGATGGATAGATAGATAGATAGATAGATAGATAGATAGATAGATAGATAGATAGATAGATAGATAGATAAGACAGACAGAGCCACTAATAAACTATAAATAAATGACATAGTCCTGTATTTTCTTTTTTTATTAATCTATTGTTTTCTGATTTATTGTTTCATGTTAAAAATAGTTTAACTCGTCCTTTTACTGTCCCTTATTATAAGCATTTCCTTTAAGCAATTTAAAACAATAAACAATTCCAGTTTCTTGTTTTATTTTTTCTTTCTTTTTTTTTTTCTTTAATAGCAGTTGAGAGTTTATTAGGAAAGGAATAAAGCATCCCCAGGGTGGAAGTAGGCCAGTGGACAGAACAAGCTTCTCCCAGATGTTCTGACCTTTCTACATTTTCATGTAGCACCTGCCTTGTGGAGTGTACAGCAGGTTTTTCCTCGCCTGTGCTCTGTTTTTTATTTGGCCCAGATGGGGACAGGTTTTCTGTCTTTTTCTGCCAACTCTCTTTTCCTGTGCATCAGTCTTGGTACCTCTCTCTACCCACACTCTCGCTTTAACTCCCCATAATATCTGTGGGTGCCAGAAATCTCTTGGGAGAGCAGAAGGTTTATGGTCAGCTGGTCCTCTAACTATCCATGCTATAAAGGGGTATAGTCTGCTTAAGAGAGACCAGAAGACTCTCTCCCTAGTTCATCTAAAGCTTGGAGAAGACTCTGGATTCTCTGGAGGAGATGACTAGAATCCCCACATCAAAAGGAGTTTAATCTGACTTTGTCATAGATCCTAGAAGACACCAAATTTAAAGATTAAAATAGAAGAGGTAAACAAAAGTAGCATGATTATGCTGACCACTTATCTAGAAAAGGGGGAAGTCATGGCCATGCTTGTCCCAGGAGGACTATCCTTTTATCATTATTTTATTAAAAATAAAGCATACTGATGCTTATGTGTTAAGAAAGTAAGAAGATTGCCCAGAAGTGGCAGCTGGGGAGGCAGGGGCAGGCAAATCTCTGAGAGTTCAGGGCTGGCCTGGTCTCCAAAGCGAGTTTCAGGACAGAAAGAACTATACAATGAAACCTTGTCTTTAAGAAAAAAGGAAGGAAGGAAGGAGAAAGGAGAAAGGAGAAAACTATAAGAAGATACGAAAAGGCAATTTTAAGGAGAACTTCAACAGCAGAGTAGTCTCACAGAGAGACAGTATAAGGTTATAGCTTTTGAATACCAGTAATGCCAAAGAAAAATAATGAAGAAAACTAAAACATAGAATAAGATTCTAATGATGGATGGGCTTACAAATGGACATTATCTTTGTGTTATAGCTGGGGTGACTCCCATTGTCATACTTGACATGTCAGTAGCCCATGTCAAGTTAAAAGGGGAAGTCTTTAAGGATTAAATCATTGCTTGCCCCTTTTAAAAATCTAGTATACTCTTTATTTTGTTTGTATTTTTGAAGTTATATGTGTCAGCATGAATATATATACACCACCTATATGTATGTGCCTGTGGAAACCATGGGAGGTCATGGGAGTAACCCAGAGTTAAAGGTGGTTGTGAACCATTTCATGCAGGTGCAAGGACTCAAGCCTAGATCTTTTGCTAGAATTAGCTAAGCTCAAGATAATAATAGGTTTAATTATTGCTATGAAGTAAGAATGCTGTAGGACATAACTGTTCTCTGATATTATATTAAAAAAAAAAAGCATGTGTGTACTTCTGTAGACAAACCACCTGCTGTCTTCCTTGCAGCTGTAATAATCTTTAATCTTTGTTAGGAGCCTTTTATTGCCTCACAAACTGGACACTTGTTTAGCTAGGGAGCCTTGCATCCCAGCATATATTTTCTAGTTTATTGAGTGCACTCAGTAGATATTTGTTGAATACATAAACTAAAGAAAGAAGAAATTGTGAACTAACTTGTAAGCAGGATGAGACTGGGAAAGGATCTTCAAATGACCAGAATTTAGGTGGACAGAAAGAAGAAAAATGTATTTTGGGTTGTTGTTGATAAAAGAGTAAGACATAAGTTGGTTATAAAATAACAAATAGATATGATGATTAAATGAAGATTCAAGATTAGCAGCTACATTATTTCTGCATCATGTGACTAGTGGAGCTTAGAGTAAACCATGTGTCAGTGAGTTCAGACTGATTCTCTTATGAACAGTGGGCTTGATTTTGCAATGATATTACAAACTGCCAATACCTAAGTCTAGTTACCGTCCTTATAAAAAATAAATGGAAAATCATGATGCATTCTTTTCCTTACCTTCCCTCAACATTAGACTGTCAGCTCCATAAAACCATTGATGATGCCAACTACCAATATCTATGATTTCGATGGCAAAACCAACTGTGAGCTGGTTTCTATTTTGGTTTGTTTCCTTTGATACAGGATTATATTTATCCCAAGCTGACCTCAAACTCACTATGTATCTGATGTTGTCTTGAACTTCTGATCCTCCTGGATCCACCTCCCAGGAGCTAGAATTAAAGGCATGCCTGCCCCACCATGCCTGATATATGAAGCACAAGGGCTCAAACCCAGGATTCATACAGTCTACCAACTGAGCCCCCAGGCCTGAACTGGAATGTAATTAGGAAGCAACTATGATAATCCAAATTGAAAGTGTTCAGTAAAATGATAAAGTAAAGCTACCCATATATTATGGTTTATCGTATCTAACTATTTACTGGACATGAACATTTATGACTATGTAAACATGAGGCCAAGCATGAAGTTGGTGATGGTGGAATCACACTCTGGTACATGCTGAACATAAGTGTGTTACAGTAAACTTACAGTAGATGTAAGTATGAGATATAAAATGTATTTCTTTCAGAGATTTTTTTTTATAGAAAGGCAGATAGAGTCCATAAAGCATAGGAGGGATTTCTATGGGACACCTTTGAGACTGATGTCACTCTGTATTGTGTGGTGTTAAGTACCCTTTTAACAAATCATACAGAAGAACCATGGGCAAAGTAGCCTTTCAGAAGTGGAATGACAGCAGCATGAAGCCATCTTTCAGAGCTAGTAATTCAGCCAGGCCCATCTGAATCATTTCCTTTATAAACTGTCTATGTGAGAATACAAGAACAGGACGTAATGAACTCAAAGGGCCTAGGTTAGGAAAACTCCTTAAGATTAATTCAGTCCTTTTTTAATCTACCTGGAATAATTATGTTATTCATTTTTAAAAATAAAGCAAAATTGTTTGTGGTTGGCTTTTCTTTTGTGTATATGTATCTATTAAGTCTGTGATAAGATAAATGTCTCTCATAGCTATTTTAGACTCAGTGATTTTTTTTTTAATATTTTGAATTACTTTACAAGTCACTCATTTAATCAGCAGGTAGGTACAGTTTTAGGCCTTTTGTGTGCCTTTACATTATAAAACAATTGTATTACCTAACTAGCTAAATGGTGAACCTGTGAATTGTCATCAGGCTGGCTCATACTGAAACTCCATTTAATAATGCAGTTGATGAAAATATGTATCAATAACCTGAATATGCATAGTGCTGGGTACAAACCTGGCATTTTACATTTTTATTAACACTAGTAATTTTACCCTGCTTGATTTCTTTTAGGCCAAGCCAAATTTCTTCTAAACCATGGGCCAGTGAGCTCAGACTGATTCCCATGTGACTGACAGGCTTGATTCTGCAAAGAGATGACCAAGTACCTGTTCTTAAGTCTAGTTACTGTCATTATGAACAACCTAGGGTGGAAGAGTGTGGAAAAATGTGTTCTTCACTTTAATCTCACTACGTTTGGCAATCCTGATGCCATCAAGATGTGTATTTGTGAAGTGTTATTAATGCAATACTAACAAAATCATCGAAAGTGTAAGCAAGATGTTATACTGATACCTTTCCTTGTTATGCATCAGAGAGAGAGAAGTGAGTTCTTGAAGTGGTTTGGATAAGGCAAAGCTTGCATTTAGGAAGCATCTTTCATAGCCCAGGGTGACCCTGAGAAGGTTTTGCCTGGATGCAGTTGCTTCAGAGTTTCTTTCCACATCCTCCTAATTGAAAACGTTGTTGTATTAATAAATCAGAAGAGGCTGCTATTAACTTGATAAATAAGTACATTTAATGTAGAAGATGGAATGGAGTTTGTTTAAATACTTCACATCAAGCCTTGCACTATTCTAGTCATGTCAAATACATTTTTATTTTTTAAAGATTCTAGTTAGAATTTAATCTTCAAAAATATTAATAACAGCTTACAGCAGGTAAGCTATAAAATAACACTGGATGCTGTCTGTTTAGTTTCTGGTTGAAAAGGCACAGCAGTACTGTAGTTCATTACCTTTGAAAAAAACAGTAACAAGATAATACAGCTGCTCTGATTAAGATGTAAATTCTTCCTAATTAGAATGTAAATTCTTACATTTAAATGAAGACATCAGTTGTCAGGATGCCATATGATATCTTCTCCCACCTTGCCTGAATGAAGCCCTCACTGCTCATCTAGGCACTGAAATAGTTTTGCGATCCCTTTGTTCTCTGATTCTTGTAATATTCTCTCTTCATGTTCCCTTTTCACACTGCTTTTGTTTGTTTTCCCCCTTGCATCTGATATTGTTGTGCCTTGGGATTTTGCAGAAATTTGGAATGAAAATTGAGTTCAGTCAGTGCCAGTATTTGCTTGTGCCTCAATTACTTCTGCTGAATTTTCCTCAATGCAAATCAGGCAGGTTGCATAAAGTGGTGCATGTATTTGAAATAATTAATTTTCCGTAAAATGATGGATCAAGTCCAATCAACCTTCATGAAATCTAAATAATAGAATAGAGAATTAGAAATTAATTAACATTTTGTGCTGTTAATATTTCATGGTATAAACTAGTAATAGTAAGTTTTATCTGTTTGTTCTAACTTTTTCTTTATTGAATTTTGATGAAAAAAAAAAACTTTCTGCCTCAATTGTTTCCTGCCAGAAATATCAGAACAAGAAATTGTGTATCAGTAACACCAGTGAAGGTTTCAAAATTCCCAGGTCATATAAGCAGTTGGTAAAAGCCATAGCGTGAATGACAGACACCAATCTATAGATGTCTGTTCTGCAGTACAAGGCCAGGACCTCTTGAACATGGTATCGCATCTTTTTATATTGTGTTTCTTCAACTAGACAAAGTATAACTCTAGAGGCAAATCAGCGCAGCCAACCTTACAGTGCTAGGGAAGGAGACACCTAGAAACTGAGAAAGCAAGTACTTTACAGCAGGTAGGGAGCCTTCTTTGACTGAGTTCATTTGGTTGTATGTTTTTAACTTTATTTTAGGAAGTTGTAACATAAAAGCAGTGTATTGTAGTAATGCACATGAAGCTGTCTACTGCAGGGAAACAAAGCTAACCAGCCTGAAATTATGCTGAGTAGCAGTTAACAACAGAGGACCATACAGTCGAGGTCAAGGTGGATGGTTAATGAAGATCAGTTTGTGTGCAGTGGGCAGAGAAGAGTAAAAGAGAAAGAACATTGGAGGCAAAACAAGAGATGAAAGAGAGATGTACAGATGAGCAGAATCTGTGATAACATAGAAGAAAGTGGCATTAAAAACTTCATTTTGCACGTAGAAGTGGGTACATTTAATAAAATGCACAAATGTGAGAGTCGTGCAGTCCACATAGTATTGATTAAAGGAAATGATAGTGACATTATCAACATGTCTTCTACCTTCCCAAACAACAATCTCTAATGTTGGTCAGGTGTGGAGGCTCGTGTTTGGGATTATAGGGCACACAAGGGAGGCCAAGGCTGGAGAGTTACACGAGTTCTAGACCAGCTTGGGCTACATAGTTAGTTTCAGGACTGTCTTAAAAAAGAATTTTAAAATAGCCAGGCAGTGGTGGTGCACACCTTTAATTCTAGCACTTGGAAGGCAGAAGCAGACTGATCTCTGTGAGTTCGAGGCCAGCCTGGTTTACAGAGTGAGTTCCAGGACAGCCAGGACTACATGTAGAAATTCTGTCTCAGCTGGACTGTGGTGGTGCACCGCTTTAATCCCAGCACAGGGAGACAGAGGCAGGCAAATCTCTGTGAGTTCAAGGCCAGTTTGGTCTACAAGAGCTAGTTCCAGGACAGGCTCCAAAGCTACAGAGAAACCCTGTCTCAAAAAAAAAAAAAAACAAAAAACAAAAAAAAAAAATCTCTTCTGCCATAAATAAAATTATTTCAAGACTATTTTACTTTGTTTACAGATAAGGCATCTCTAGTGACTAAAGCATGAATTACAAGCATTGTTTCTAACCAATTAAAAATAAATGTAAAAAATGAGCATGCAATGATAAAATTTGTGTATTTCATCTTGACTTCTAAACCCAGTGCAATCGAAGTATCTTCATTGTTATTCACACTATCATGTCTTAAAACTAAAATTTTAAAATTGTGGCAATATTTAAGTACTATAAGTTTTCTACCGCTACTATGACAAAATTACCATACACTTAAATGCTTAAACAATACAGCGTTCTTTCTTATCTAGCCAGCAAAAGACAAAAATTAATGTTATGGGGTTAAAATCAAAGGGTTAACAGGTTCATATACCTTCAGGGAAGTATCCATTGCTATGCTCTTCCAGAGTCTAGAGGCTGCCTGTATTCTTTGGCTTGTACCCTCTTCCTACATCGTCAAAGCTAGCAGTGTTGGACTGAGTTGTCCTTATCAATTTAGTTCTCTCTTCTGCCCCTCTTTTACTTTCAGGACTCTTGTGACCACAGTGGACCCACCCAGATAAATCAGAATTACTTCTTAACTTAGGGCCAGCTGACTAGTAGCAGAATTCCATCTGTAGCCTTAGTTGCCCTCTACTGAATAAGTTAAGGTATCACAGGTTCCAGAAATTGTGATGTAAACATCTTGGAGAGCATTCAGCCCTATCACACATTTTATATTTTGAAATCAACTGCTGTTTGAATAGAAGCAGAAGAGCTACTTTTCTAGCTCAGATAGGAATTTTCCCATTTAAAATGTAATATTTCTCATGAGCTGAATTTGAGGAAAAATAAAATATATTAAATATAACACATGGCAATAATTACACAAACACATGTAAATATTGTTCCAAAACCATATGCTAATCACTTGTGGTGGCCCAGATGTTTGGCAGGCTAGAGCTGGAAGATGAGGCCACTGTGGACTACATAATAGGTGCAAGGGCAGCCCAACCTACATAGCAAGATCTTATCTCCAAAAAACAAAAGGCCAGGTGTAATATATACTTGGAATCCCAGCACTTGACAGGTAACAGCAGGAGGATTGAGAATAATGTAACTATATGAAATAAAAAATAAAATTAGTCACTGTGTATGTGTTCAAAATATTGTTAGACCAGCATCCCCAAGGTTGGCTTCTCTCGCTAGGTAGAACTTGACTGATATCAGCACAAGCCTGGTGCAGCCAATGATGAGAAAGGCAGGCACTGCTCAGGAAAGACTTCCCAAGCCCAGGATGGAAAGGCGGGGAAAGCTAAGGAGACCCGGAAAAGGAAAGGAGCTCTCCACAGGAAAGCATCTTACCAGCTGGAAATCAAGAATACTAAGTTTGCTATGCAGATTGTCTACATACAGACAGTATTCCTTTCACATAGAGATACCTCAAGTAAGAATGGTAAACTAGCAACAAACCATGCTTAATTCAAGAGTGTAGTTTGACCATATTATGGCCCAGCTATAAAATCTGCAATTTTCTGTAAATCTTTTAAGTCAGACTATAAACTTGTTTACAATAAAAACATGCCTCAACCCCCTTGTAACCTCATGTAGTAAGCATTCCTTCACCCATCCTTAGCCTATGAAGCCACCCTACCATCTCATTATTGAAAAGGAAAAAAACATCTTTAGAAGCCCTTTAGGTTGTAACCTCAATGTCCACCAAAATTATATGTATGGCAGGTGGGAAGCTTGCACTCACACTTAGGTGTGCACTATGCTTTCCCTAAGCACCTCTCTTTGTATCAAAGCCCATATTTAAACCTGTATTAAAAATCTCTGCCTAACAAAACTCCAACTCAATACTAGATAGATAGATAGATAGATAGATAGATAGATAGATAGATAGATAGATAGATAGATTCAAAGAAAGGGCCAGGGAACTGTTATTTATTGATTTCTGTTGTGTGGCAGAAACTATAATAAATACTTATTAATATTTTCTAAAAATACTACTTTTTGATCTGTAAATGACTCTGTAATCTGGTATATTTCCCTTTTAGATAAAGGACAACTGGAAACTGTGGGTAAATTTCCTAAGTATAGTAATGAGAGCCCCCAGTTTCTTCACGCTATACCAGGCAGAGTTCTGTGAAATGTTACCTTTATTCATCAAACAAGCACTTCTCCCAGTCCATTAGAATCAACACATTTAAAATATAGTGAACTAAACAAATGTAAGACGTGATTCCTGCTTCAAAGGCATTGTAGTCTAGTCTGAGACTGAAGCTAAAAACATGCAGGCTAATCATCTAGCAGAGTCAGACAACCTTGGTTCGGAATCTGTTCTTTTAATGCTTAATCTTTTATTGTTTGCATGTAAGCATAGGTTTCCTTTCCTACCTCAGAGGGTTGTTAGAGAGATTAAGTATACATTAAATACTTAGAGCAGGATCTGGCACATGGCAAGCACTCAGTAAATGGTGGCTGCTACGATTGTAATAAGTTCATACAGCACAAAGGCTGAGTTAATGATTACCCCCCACAGGAAGGTCAGCAGAAGACCAGAATGTCAAGCCAGCACCTGTACATTAGAGTTACAGGTATCCGTGGACACCATGAGGAGCCTGTCAGTGTTGTAACTAAGTACATTGCTCTAGGAAAGAATGTTAGCTTTCCAGTTCCGAACACTCAGCCATTCATCTGTGCCACAGGGTTTCTTAATTTACAGAATGGGATAAATACACCTATATTTATGGAATTCATAGAATTGCTCAAGGAGATTAAATGAATATGCAAAATGCTTAAAGGTGTGTCTTACTTATAATAAATGACACATAAGTGCCCTTAATGTCAAGAATGCATCTGTGGATCACATATTCAGTGACACTTTGCAGTTAGTTGTCAGTGCTAATAAAGAATATAGGTGATCTCAGTTTCCCACAGCAGTGCAGGTGGCTTGCACAGCTGGGCATTTCAATTGTATTATACTCTCGGATTTCACATGCCTACAGTGCTCCTATCTTTGGGTTGTGTGAAATAGCAAAAGCTCTCCCAACCTGAAAACCACCCTGTTAGGTGAGGAAACTGAGTTGAAGGTAGATGAAATAAAGACCAAGGGCTAAAGAAAGGCTAATAAATGATGTGGGTGTTCTATTCCTCAGTGTCTCTCCACCTCATTGTTTGAGACAAGGTCTGTCACTGAACCTGGAGCTTGACAGTTCAGCCAATGAGCACCAAGGATCTGCCTGATTCTGTCCCTTTGGTGTTGGAATTATAGACACAGTTTCCATACCTGCATTTTACATGTACACTGGGTACCGCATATCAGCAGGCTGTTGGCTCAGCTCCCTCTTTACTGATAAATTTTATGTAGAAAGTAACCATAAGGATGATGTGTGAATTATATCTCTATTAATTTTGTTTTTAAAACATAAAAAAATATTCTCACTAGTTATATATAAGCAGAGTGGCTAGAGGCAAAATGTACTACTGGTGTCTGAAACTTTGAGATTTTTTTCAGTAAGTTGACAGACTGATGAATGCACAAATATTTAGATATTTAAAGAAACAATAAAACAAATATAAAGGAAGGTCAGTTGCTCAGTCTATGGTGATATTTATGTGTGAATTCTCTGATAAAAATTAACCTTTTTATATTTATAAACTTTTACAATGAAATACTGCTTGAAAAAAATCATAATGAGACCCCAAACACTACAAAATCAATAGAATGGTCTTTTTTATTTTAAGGGGGAGGATGGTTTAGTCCTAGATGTCATGGTACACAACTGTAATTCCAGCACTCAGATGACAAAGACAAGAGAATCACAAGTTCAAGCCTAGCCTAGCTACATAGTGGCACTGTCCTTAAAAAAAGAAAACCTAAATAATAAATTTTTCCAAGAATCTTCATTAAATGTTCTGATGTAGTTCTGATGAAGTGAAGTTATACTGATGAGTTCTTCACCCATTTTTGTTCAAGTAATTGGATAATTACCTGGTAATAGAAGAGGGTGAAGGGAAGAGCTAGGCATAGAACTGCATCACAGTTCCTGTGGCTGTCGAGTCAAACCTTTGAGACAAATCATTGTAATTAGCACAGTCTTGCTGTTGGAAGATCTGCAGCTCTAACCTAACATGTAAACAGCCCTGTCTCCATTTTAAAGACCATTCACTCTGTTGAAATAGTAGCAAAAGCTTTTGATTTTTTTTTTCATATCTTTGACCATGGCAATGTGCCCCCTCCTTACGTACCTGTGGAATCATGAAGGGTAACTATTGCCTGCCCAATCTCAAATCCTTTGGCAAGATTCCTAAGTTTTTTAGTAAAACTGGGAATCAGTGAGAAATTTATATCATAAGTGAAAGGAGACTAACCAACCGGTTGAGGTTGTTCAGTAGAGGAAATGAACATTAAAATGGCTTCTAAAACATGCACTGATGGCTGTCTCTGCCACAGTATGATCTGTACTGGTAAAAACCAAGCAGTAGAGCTGGGAAGAAAAGTTGGAGAGAGTGCCAGGGCCTGAGCAGATTCGCACTGCAAGATAAGGCGAAGGGAAGGTAAGTGCCAAGTAGCAGATGGGATGAAGTCATGTCCTCCTTGCTCTCTTGCCCAGCAGCAGAAGCCACATCCAGGGAATTTATGATGGTGGGGGCAGGGGTAGGGTTGCTGTTCTTTGCCCACAAGGCCCCATCAGTCAGATGGCTCCTAGGGTCTCCTTGTTCTCCACTTTCTATTAAAGACTTTGATTCTTATCTTTGACAGCTTTGGAAACTGAGTCACATTTTGCTTAAGACTTTCAAAGTACTTAATCAGGTTTTGTTTGTGTGTCTGAATGCTGTTTTGTGAAAAGGTAACTCTGGACTAGGATGAATTACCAACCTCAGCAACTGTAAGTTGTTTCTGAAGTTCCTATATCAAGACTTTGACATGTCACTGGGTGGAAATCTATTCTGATGCCATGGTGCCTTATGCCAGTAGGTTCTTCTGTATCTTGAAGTGGCTGTTAACCTGTTGCCATTAACAGAAGCGTCAGATCATGGTCTGTAATCAGGGTGAAGCCACATTCATCATTTCTGTGGTACCACAACTTCATTTTTGGTTTGCTAATTTTTGTAAACTACTTGGTTCCCCCTCCCCCAAAAAAGATCTTTTTTTCTAAAACTATATTCACCTCCTGATTTTCCCTTCAATCAGCCCATGACGATGCCTCCCAGCTCCTCAGCTAGAATCTGGATCTGTTTTCCGTCATTCAGCACACTTTTGAACAAGTAACAAGTCTTGTGGGGAATTCTGTGGATAGCAGATTCAAAGTTGGCAGACCCTGGGGACAATAAATCAAAAAAATATGAGGGAACAGATAATGAAGTGGTTCATATGAGAATTGTGTTGAAGTACATTATCTAGTGACAAAACTAAAATCATGTGCTGAATTCATGAACTCATGATACTGCTATCTTTTATGTTATCAGGCTCATTCTGTCTATATGGTTTAAATAATTGGCAATAGCGTATCAGCTCTTCTAATGTTAATCTTTACTGCATACTCTCTAATGTCACAGCCCTCTCATTTGCCCTCCACTATTCTGTCATGCACCCTGTGCAGCCTGGGACACAGCCCATTGCCAACAACTTCAGCAACCTTTATCATGGAAAACATTAATGATTTAAATTGTGGCTGGAAAATTATTCTTTAATTTATATCATTCCCATGCTACAAATATACATAGTTTTCTCAAATATCTTTTGGGTTTTTTTTTTTTTTGTTTTTCGAGGCAGGGTTTCTCTGTAGCTTTGGAGCTTGTCCTGAAGCTAGCTCTGGTAGAATTCACAGAGATCCACACCTGCCTCTGCCTCCTGGGTGCTGGGGTTAAAGGTGTGTGCCATCACTGCCCAGCTTTAAATATCTTAACAATTAAAATGTTTCTTAGATTAAAAAATAAAATTACGGTATTATTTTTGCTTCTTTTGTTTTGTATGTTCATCCATTCACCCAAAAGACTAATGATTAAGACTAAAGAATCCAGAAAGGAAGTGTTGTATTTTCTCTATACTGATAGAAGAGAGTAGCAATCTCAGAAATATTGAGCACATATGAGTATTTTAAATTAGAGACGTAAGACATAAGACGTAAATACAAAAATCTGAGTCCAGATCCCCAGGACCCACATAAAAGCCACATACAGGGGACTGGAGAGATGCCTCTACTGTTAGGAGCACTGGCTGTTCTTCCAGAGGACCTCGGTTTAGTTACCAGCACCCACATGGCAGCTCACAACTGTGCGTAACTCCAGTTTCAGAGGATTCACCACCCTCACAAAGACACACACACACACATAGGCCAAACAATGCACATAGCTGGATGGATGGATACATGAAGGCAGGCACAGTAGCACATGTCTATAACCCCTGCATTGGGAGGGCAGAGACAGGTGGAAACTTGTAATTTTCTGACCAGCTGGTAGAGCCTTATCAATAAGCTTCAAGTTCAGGGAGAAACTGTGTCTCCAAAAGGTGGAGAACAATAAGAGGAAGCACTCTGGCATGAGTGTCTGTTATATTCCTGATATGTGTGCTTATACACTTCCTTGAGAAGACTGGACTAGAGCAAGACCATGGGGAGAAGGGGACTAGCAATCAGCATCTACCTTACTACTGACTTTAGTTTCTTTTTTCCCCTTATTAAAAGTGAGGTCTTGTTTTTTTTTTATATATAAATGGTAGCATTGACTACAGTCATTTCATTTTAGTCATAATTGCTAATTTTAAATTATTACTTTAATTGAACTTCCAAAGTCTTGAGTAACTGTAATGGAGGGATTACTGTATCCGCTTGTCTAATTCATCTCTTCAAAATATAATTCAAAAGTAAAATGCTGTAAAATTCTTTTATGCAAATGACCAACAAGATGGATACTAGTAACACATTACCTTTATTTGTTAGTTTTGTAAGTTCCAGGGCCAGGGACCATGACTTAGTCCTTCCAGTGTTTTTCTTTTTCATTATTATCGTGGAGGTGGGGGGCTGCACGTTAGCGTGCACTTGTGTGGAAGTCAGAGAACTGGCAAGAATCATTTCCCTCCATCCACCATGTGAGTCTCAGGCATCAAACTCAGATCGCCAGGCTTTGTGGTGAATAGCACTACACTCTGAGGCATCTCACCCACTCCTTCACTGATTTTCTTCAACTATATAGAAGAGTTGCTGCCCTACAAAAGCAGAAAATAAAAAACCAAGGCCAGCGGAGGTTTTTTTCTTTTTTTTTTGTTTTTTTTTTGTTGTTGTTGTTGTTGTTGTTGTTTTTCTAGGCAGGGTTTCTCTGTGGCTTTGGAGCCTGTCCTGGAACTAGCTCTTGTAGACCAGGCTGGCCTCGAACTCACAGAGATCCGCCTGCCTCTGCCTCCCAAGTGCTGGGATTAAAGGCGTGCACCACCACGCCTTTATTATTGTTAAAAGAAAAATTTACATTTACTCCCCTTGTCCCCGGCCCTCCCACTACCCCACTACCCCACCACCCTCCCCCTACTTCCCTGATATGGGGCAGGATACCCTGCCCTGTGGAAAGCCCAAGGCCCTCCCCCCTCCATCTCGGCCTAAGAAGGTGTGCATCCATATAGAATAGGTTCCCAAAAGACCAATACATGCAGAAGAGATAGGTCCCAGTGCCAATATTATTGGCTTACAGATGGCTAAGAAACTCAGCTCATGGTGACTTCTTCCCCTCTGTTCTATCAAATCATTCCCTGCTCTGTAAATATAACTACCATATGCACAGCTTTATGTCAGATGCTTATTGATAGTTAGTATTGTTTAAAACTGAAATCTGGAATACAGGCTAAAATCTCACCTGCCATTTATCAGATGCAGGATCTCACTGTTGGAGATGGTACAGGGATTGGAGTGGAGTTTGGCTCTCCCTCCATTTATATCTAGTTCAAAGTGTGTCATACTGGGACAGAGCAGCAGACACACTGCCTGTTTCTTTACAGCCCCTCTTAGAGCTGACTTGATTGTGGCTATTTTTCTGACTGTCTCAGATTCCCTTTCAGAGGGCCTAGCCCACAGAGGTTTGCTCCCCTGCCTTTTGTTTATGGGTTCTCTATAGTGGTATATTCTTCATGTTTAATAAATAAAGCCTGCCTGAAGATCAGAAGACAAAGCAGCCATACTAGTCAGCCATATAAACCAGCGAGTGGTGGCACACACTTTTAATCCCAGGAGATTAAGGCCACCCTGGGCTACACAAAATTGAACTCATCTAAAAGGTGATCCCAGCACTTGTGATCACACAATTTTAACCCCAGCACTAGGGAGCTGGAGACAGGAGTGATATAGCTGGGCAGAGAAGGGAATATAAAGGGAAAGAGACAGGAACTCAGTGGTATGGAGTTTGAGTATTCGTGAAGACAGGATCTTGCAACTTCAGTCTGAAGATTTGGTAAAGGTAAAAAAATGTCTCTTTAGTGGCTGGCTGTTTTACTTTTATAATCTTCAGATTGAACCCCAATTTCTGTCCCTGGGTTTTTATTATTTGTGCTACAGTTCTCCTTACCAAAGGGTTGCCATCTTGGCAGCCATCACCAGGTGAGTCAAGAGCAGTTCATTCAGTTTGTCCTGCAGTGATTCCCAATATCCTTTCAGGTGAAACTGGATATGCAGCCTGCTAGCCACACCCTTTCTCCCTGCCTTGCCACACTCTGCACTTCTGTGACAGTGCAGTGTTCACTGCCTATGTGGATGCTGAATAGGAACAGAATGCCAGCCATAGTCTTGAGTCAGTCTCTTGGATCCCTACCTGAACCTTTGAGACAGCTTCAGGAACACACTTTCCTGTTCTGAGAGCAACAGGCCCTTTCTGACATCTTCCCTCAGGCTCCTCATGAAGGCATGGAGACGGATGATGGCCAAGGTAGCAGAGATGATGGCTGGGGTTTCTCACACACTTGGAAAGTATCTAAGCCTCTCTTCAGGCCTCATGTAGTTGTCATTATTATCAGGTATGGCTCATCAAGTCAAGAATACCAGTCTACCCCTCTCTGTGCTGTTGTTATGATGACAGAAGTAGTTTAGGCACACAGTAAAATCCCTGAGAAACGTGCATATAGTAAAGAGAAAATGTTAATGGTGGCACAAGCCTTTAATCCCAACACTTGGGAAGCAGAGGCAATAAGTTTCTATATGAGTTTGAGGGTGGTCTGATCTACATAGTGAGTTTTCCAGGCCAGACAGGGCTACAGACTCTGTCTCAAAAAGAAAAAAAAAATTGCTCTTCTGTCCTTTGTTGTGTTTTTTGGGGGGGGGAGGCAGTTGTCTAAAATTTTACAAATGATTTATCAGGAAGATTTTGTTTGTTTGTTTGGTTGGTTGGTTGGTTTTGGCTTCTCGAGGCAGGATTTTCTCTGGGTAATAACCCTGTCTGTCCTGGAACTCACTTTATAGACCGGGCTGACCTCAAACTCACAGATATCTGCCTCCCAAGTGCTGGGTTTAAAGGCACGTGCCACCACCACCTGGTAGAAAGACTTTTGAAAACTATGTTAGTCAAAAAAAAAGAAGAGGTTGAAATTGGAGAAATCTGGGCTAAATAAGTAAGAGTTTTGCAATGGAAAAGCAGTATGTAAATTGAGAAAAACAAACTGGTACTGTCAGGATGGAGAGAGGAGGTCTGAGGCGACAGCTCAGGAATCTCAGGCTGGCACAGCCCAGAAGCTTCTCAGCAAAGTGACCTGTGAGAAAAGGAGTCTCGAGAAAAGTGATGCAGACCAGGGCTAAAATGGGTGAAGAGAAGCCACAGAATTAATATTATAACCATTGTAAAGGAAGAAATAAGGAAAGCAAGGCACAGAGCACATAGGAAGGCAAATTATGAATGACAATGGGAATCGTGTGTGGCCTTTCTTATTTTAGATGTATAGTGTTTGTGTGTGTATGTGTGGGTGTGAACATGTGTATATGTGTGTGCTTGTAGAGGCTAGAGGTTGATAAGTGTTTTCCCCCTTCTGCTCCACCTTATGTTTTGAGACTATTTCTCAGTGAAACTTAACCTTACTATCGGCTCCATTGGCTAGCCAGAGAGCTCCATGGCTCACCTGTCTTCGTTCCCCCAGCACTAAGCCTGCAGGTGCACACCACCACACCTGGCTTTTGTGTATTGCTGAGGATCTGAACTCAGGTCCTTGCTTGTGTAGCAGGCATTTTCCTTCTGAGCCCTCCCCTCAGCCTTCACTTGTGATTTTTAGACGACTAATCTTGTAGGATAGGCTGTCCCAGCATATACCAAATGGTTGCTGTGTGATGCCAAGCCTGCCAAAAGTTCCCAGTCAATCTGCGAGTCTCTGTTCAAAGGTAAAGACCTAGCATAATGCACTCTACTCTTAGAATCTGTAGTTAAAGTGACGAGAAAGTGCAGAAGAACAAGAACCTCCCACTTGAGTAATCACTAGACCTTGCATATGAAAATAGATCAATATTTTGGCTTTTTATTATTAGTGTCTTTTTCTTTCAAACAAAAGCATAATTAGTAAACTATTTTGGAGAAGGTGTGAATTGGTACACATTTAAAATGAATTTTTTCTTTTAGAACAAAACATCAAAAGAAACTTAAATTCATAATTTTATAGTATTGACACCCAAGTCATTTATTATGTAGATTTATAATTTATCAAAATGTAAATAATTTAGTAATTTTATACTGTAATTAATTTTTTGAGCCTTAAGAAACTTTAATACCTGTGTCCTCAGCTTTAGCCTTATAAGAACAAAAGGCAGCCAGGCGTGGTGGCACATGCCTTTAATCCCAGTCCTTAGGAGGCAATGTCTTCTGGATCTTCAGCCTAGTCTATGGAATAATTCCAGGACAGCAAGAATTAAACAGAGAAGCCTTGTCTTTAAAAGGGAAAGAAAAAGAAAGGAAAGAAGAAACGAGAGGGAGGGAGGGAGAGAGAGAGAGAAAGAGAGAGAGAGAGAGAGAGAGAGAGAGAAAGAAAGAAAGAAAGAAGGCTTTGTATTTAGAGTACTCATTAAAAAGTACTCTAAATTACTTTAAAAGTACTTGAGCCTCTTTGCAGCACAGGTGCTGCATGGCAGCCAACATTCAGAGCAGGAACCCCATATACACATCTGCCAAATAACAGATTGGTCAGCTGAGAAGGACACAGAGTCTAAACCCTACACCTACAGCATGTTTTCCATTGAAGAAACTCATCTATCTAAAAAGAACAGTGCTTGTAATTTTAAATGAAGCATGAAATACTGCTATGATATTTTTTTAAGTAAAGCTTTTAAAGGAAACAGGCCTTACCTGCAACAATACACTGCTGGTGAATCTAAGTTTCAATAACCATTTGCCAACCAGGTGTGGAGCACATGCAGGTAATCCCAGCATGTGGGAGGCTGAGGCAAGAGGCTTTCTATAGAAGTCTAGGCCTGTCTGAGCTGCATTCTGACACAACCCTATTCTAAAAATTAAAATTCAAAATAATACAAAGACTTCGTATTTAAATACTAAGTTGACAAAATTTCTCAGTTTTTTTTTATCATTTCTCTTACGTTACACTGTTTGGGTCAACTATGTATAATTTTAAATAGCAGTTTTAAAGACTTGGGTTTGGGATTTTAGGGTTGAAGTTTTTGTTTACTGGAATCAAATTTATATTTTTTGTTTTGTTTTTAACAGCTATCTCTGAAAGTGCTTCTAGTAGTAAGGAGGACTGTATTAAAAATACAAGGGGAAAAGTAGTTACCTCGGAGGACAAAACTAGAAAGTTAGAAATTGAGGACACTTTACAATTTTGTTTTGTGCATATATTTATATATTTCATGTTAGTAATTGTAAACATGTTACTGTTAGAATTTTTCAAAATTCATAGAAGTTGCCTTTAAGTAATAGTAGCTTATATAATTAACAGTAGGCATGTATAGTTTCATCTTTAAAACTCAAATATTTTAAACACAAAAATGCCATTTTTAAAGCCTGTGCATACCCATTGCCTAAACTGGAGCAATCATTAACATTTTGGGAAAGGAAAATTCTTGGAAAATGTATCCCAAAAGTTGACCTGTTAACCAGTAGTAAATGTTGGCTCTCCGTCTGTCCTGCCTGTGCCAGTGCTGGTGTAAAGAATAGCATATGCTACAGAAGCTCTACGGCTCTGCCCAGTCTCCACTGCACAACAGCTGTAACTATGGGTTGCTGGGCAATGGGCAACACTGCAAACCCAGCTCCCTTCACTTGTGCATGTATTTATCTAGATTAATGATGTAGACCATCATAAACAAACATGGTATTTGTTATAGAAATAGGATGGCTAATGCATTTCAGGAAATTTTAAGATTTTCCTTAGTGCTCATGTGTACTTTCAGTGCTTTTAACCTTGAAAGGGATATAGATTGTTTGGAAAACAAAATTAAAGATAGATTGAAAGAGTACAATCTGATTTACTCACCTCATGATAAATCACATCCTGAATCTAGGAAGGTAAGCTGGGTTTTCTGTTTGAATTGTTTCCTGGCAGAAAGAAGTTGTAGAATAATTCATTTATATTAAAGTTTAGTCTTATACATTAGAGGATGAAAATCTAATTCTTAGTGTTCATTCTCCATCAATAGAAAGGAAACCCAAAGCCAGGAGGAAATATATTTAATCAGAAAAAGGAAATAATTCTAACTTATACTAGAATGTACTTCTTCATATGTAAGGACTAAGAAAATTGTAAGTCCAGAGTCTTCAAGCTGTTTTACAAGATGGGATGTCTACTGTCAGTCATAACAGTTATGTGCATCGTATTAGCACTCAGTACAAGGTTCCCAGGGCTCTGAACAGATTGTTTCCACAATTAGTATCTATGTGCTGCTGGCAATAAAATTATATGTGAGTCCATTTCCTCCAGCCATACATAACAAGCATGTTGCAAAAATAAAATGAAATAATACATAAATCATTATGTTTTGAGTGAACTCTAAGTCACCCATAATGTACAGGCTAAGTAAGATTTTAGAGCATAAGAACTGTTGTTATTTTCTTTTATTCTTTTGTTTGACTATAATGGTAATCAGTGGGAAGGATTTAGGGTCTTTTGTATGAATAAGCATTTGGACTAGTTAATGAGTTGACCTTTTTCCTACTATAATACAAAAACTGACCACCATCCTTATATGCCTAGTCATTTCCATCAAATGGCCAATGGATTTATCCAAAATTATCGTATCATTTGTAAGTAAACTTATGAAGAAGCTTGTATGAACACTCTTTCCTAACATGTTTCTGTTTTTTCTATCTTGTCTACATATAATTGACATTGACTAGAGCACCATAAGTTTGCTTGAGGTTTGTCTACCTTCAGGTAGTTTTGTGGCCATTGTTCAGTGAGATTTTATTGGTGTAGGAGGTCCTTCTGTTTTTGTGTTGCTTTCATTGGTTAATTAATAAAGAAACTGCTTGGGCTGATAGGGAAGAACTTAGGTAGGTGGAGAAGACAGAACTGAATTCTGGGAGGAAGAAAGCAGAGAGAGAGCTGCCATGGAGACGCCAGATCAGACATGCTAAATCTTTCCCGGTAAGCCACGACCTAGTGGTGAACACAGATTAATAGAAATGGGTTAAATCAAGATGTCAGAGTTAGCCAATAGGAGGCTAGAGTTAAAGGCCAAGCAGTGTTTTAATTAATACAGTTTCTTTGTAATTATTTCGGGTGTAAGCTAGCGGGGTGGCTGGAACAAAGGGACCCTCTCCTTTCAACATTTTATTGTTGAAAAGGCCAACTGAAGGGAAGCCTTGAGACAAATGAAAGCAAACTCATAAACTGTCAAAGTACATATTAAACAAAAAGAAATATCTAAAATGAACAAGCTAAACACATAGGGTATTATTGTAGGAAGACAGAAACAGGCTCAAATTAGTAGGAAGGAGGAAACAGTCACTATGATATTACAGAAGAAATGAATGAAATTGAAGATAGGAAAAAACTAAGAGGTAATGTTTTGAAAACTTCAATGAACTGATAAACTTTTAGCTAGGCTAAGACAAAAAAAGAAAGAAGACTCAAGTAGATAGAGTCAAGAATGAAAAGGGAAGCATTACAACTGATACTTTAGAAGAAAAGAGTTAGAAAGAAAAATGAGAGACCAAAAATTGTTTGATTTTAAAAGTAAACTTATAAAAAGATACAACCTTACAAGACTGAGTCATGAATTTAAATATCTGAACAGCTAGAGCAACTAAAGAGATTCCAGCAGTAATCAAAATCCTTGCAACAAAGAAAATCCTAGGAGCAGATGGCTTCGCTGGTGAATTCTACCAACATTTTGAAAAGAATTAATGCCAATTCTTCTCATACTCTTCCAAAAAAAAAAAAAGTGAAGAGGAGGGAATACATCCAAATTCATTTTATGAGGCCAACATTACTCTGAGAGCAAAGCCAGAAAAACATCACACACACACACACACACACACAAAAAAAAAAAAATATCTCTGGCAATATAGGCACAAAAACTCTTTATTTAAAACAACAACAACAACAAACTGAATTGACCAGCACACCAAAAGAGTTATATATTATGACCTCTGTATCACTGAGATACAGGGATGTTCTAACACACAAAAATAAATGTGGTATTACAACAGTGACTGATCTTGAATTCCAAAAACTCATTTGACAAAAGTTGGCATATTTTTGTTTGCCTTGGCTTTGCTTGTTTTTTGTTTGTTTTGTTTTAATTTTTGTTTTGTTTTTTAGAATCAGAGTCTTGCTATGTAGCCCTAGCTAGCCTGGTACTCACCATGTAGCCCAGGCTGGCTTTGAATTCCTAGATCATCCAGCCTCAGCTTCCTGAATGATAGCATAATAGGAACATACCAACATACCTGGCTAAGTTAAAATGTTTTTATGCTATAAGTAATGATAGATATAGTATGGATAGAAGGAAATTACATCAACATAAAAATATCATACAGTCCTGCATTTGTGGCACACACCTTTAATCCCAGCACTTGGGAGGCAGAAGCAAGTGAATTTCTATAAGTTTGATGCTGTGCCTGTCTTCATAAGAAGTTCCTAGACAGCCAGGACTATGTAGAGTCTCAAAGCAGAACAAAACAAATACCATACAGAAAAATTATACAGCCAACATAGCCAATAAAAGGTTGAATTCTTTTCCTACATATTAAAAACAACCCCAAAACACATGTCACTTAAATTCAACATAATGCTAGAAGCTCCAGCCAGAGCAATTGGGCAATAAAAATAAATACATAAAAGGCATCCATGTTAAAAAAAAAAAGTTGTCTCTGCTGGAAATGGCATGACATTATATATAAAAAGTCTAAATTATACCCATACATACACCACACAAACACAGCTAATCAGATTATGAGTGTCTCAGGATAAAGACAGCATTCAAAATTTTTCTGTATTTCTATATATCAGTACTGAGCAATCAAAAATTAAGAAAAATATTTCAATTATAAGATATCGAACTTGTAAAAATATTTAGTAATAAAGTTAACAAAAGAAGCAAAGTAACTGTCCACAGAAGTCTACAAAACTCTGCAAAAAAAGAAAATAAAGTAGATAAAAATAAGTGAAAGGAAATCCTGTGCTCATAGATTTGAAGATTTACAGTTTTTTTTTTAAACATGCTACTCAGTAATCCTCAAACTCAACACAAATTCAATCAAAATCCCAGTGGGAAAATAGTGAGGAAAATTCTATAATTCACCCAGAATGATGAAGGATCTCAAATAGCAAGAAGAAGAAGAAAAGGCTGAGGCCTCAAATTTCCTAATTTAAAACTCTGTTACAAAGATAGAGTAACCAAAACAATGTTGCACCAGCATCAAGACATGTACAGACTTAATGAAACAGAAGAGAAAGCCAGGAAGTCACTCATATACACTCAAACGGTCCTTAACAATGGCACCAAGAATTTACAGTAAGGAACTTATGACATCTTCAACAGGTGGTATCAGGGAAACTGAGTGAAATTGGCCTATAGAATACACCATATACAAAAATGAACTCAAAATGGTTAGAGACAGCCTTGACACTTAGCTCTGTAAAATTTCTAGACAGAAACACAGGGCATGCCCATGACTTCGTGGACATGTTGTTCAAAGTACAGGCAGCAAAGCTGAGCATGATGATGCTTGTGAATACCTGATATCCCAACACTCATGAGATGAGGCAGGAGGATTGAAAGTTTGGAGCCAGCCTTAGCTGTATAGGGAGACTTGAGGGGAATGATCTAGGGATCTAGATCAGTGGTCTAGACCACTCCAGAACTGTAGGTGGGTGGGTGACTGGATGGATAGATAGATAGATAGATAGATAGATAGATAGATAGATAGATAGATAGATAGATAGATAGATAGATGATTGATAGATAGACAGACAGACAGACAGACAGACAGACAGACAGACAGATAGATAGATAGATAGATAGATTAGCAAGCAGTAGGGGGCTGGAGACATGGCTCTGCAGTTAAGAACACTGGGTATTCTTCCAAAAGACCCAGATTTGATTTCCAGCATCCGTGTGGCGTCTTACAATTGTTTGTAATTCCATTTTCAGGGGATCCAGCACCCTCTTTTGGCTCCTGCAGGCATCAGGCAAGCACATACATGCAGGCAAAACACCCATACACATAAAACAAAAATTAAAACAATTTTTAGAAACACAAACAACAAAAGTGAAAATAAGCAAATGGTACTGTGTCAAACTAAATATCTCTCAGTTCTGGGGAAAAAATTTAAAAAGCACACTAGGCATGTAAGATTGTATTTGCACGTCATATACATGATAAAAGGTTGATATCCAAAATACGTAGACAATTCCCAAAACTATATAATAGCAAGAAGATAAATTACCAGTTGTAAAAATGAGTAAGGACTAGGATGTAAGTGACACAAAGCCTACCTAACATGGGCTCTATCCCCCGAACTGCAAAAAAGTGAAGGTGGAAAAAGAATTTAAGTAGAACTTTCTCCAAAGATGACAATATACAGCTCAACAATGGGTTTATGAAAAAACACACTACATCACCATTCACTGGGGAGGAAAGGAAATACTGAAACTTTTGTACATTATTGTGGGAATTATGGAAAACAGTGTATTGGACCTCAAGGGTAAAAATTAGAACTTCTGTATGATATGCTGCCCAGCAAACCCATTTCTAGGAGTATTTTGCTAAAAGAATAAGATTAGGATCTCAAGGAGATCCTTGCATTTCATGCTGGTAAAGAATTATTCACCACAGCCAGGAGCTGGGACAACTCAAGTGTCTGTGAACAGATAATAAACAAGATTGACATAGAATGTGCAAGAATATGCCTACCCTATGTGGTACGATTGAATGCCTGTGAGGATGTGATGCAAAATGGAATAATGCAGTCACAGACAGTACTGCCTGGCTCCACTCAAGGATGTTAGAAAAATAGGCAGACTTGTCAAAACAGAGGAAGACTGCCTTGTGGGTGTGGAAGGAAGGGAAAATAGAAGTTGCTTTTTAGCATGGGTAAAGTTAGGCAAATTGAAAACATTCTAGAGACCTGTGTGCCTTGCTGTGCTCTGGTAACCTGCCGTTCATTGAGGGCGGGTCTTGTTTCAAAACAGAAAACTCAAGTTATTTTGAACTTATATGCAAACATTTTCATAACAAAAGACAGTGGTGTTCTAAGACAGTACTGAAGGGCACTATCATAAAAGTTTAGCTGTCTTCCTGATAAAAACAATTAAAACTTCGTGAACCTAGTAATTTTTTTAAAACTAAACATAGCTATTACATTGAAATACAGTCTTCATTAACTAAGTCAGCTTTGTTTGTTTGTTTGGGGGCTGTTTTAGTTTTGGTTTGGTTTGCTTTTATTTTTCTGGTTTGAGTTTGGGTTTTGGTTTTGTGATTGAGGGTTTCTGTGTCCCAGCTCTGACTGTTCTGAAACTGCGCTGTAGATCAGACTGGCCTCAGATCTGCCTGTCTCTCTGCCTCCAGAATGCTGGGATTAAAGGCAGAGTTGTCACCACCTGGCTAGATTTTTTTTAAGATGTAGAACAGCTAATTATTACGAATTCTTGGCTTTTTGACACCTCGCTGTCATTTATACTGTTTTAGAAGTAATTCAAATATGATTTTTCTTATGCTAAACTCAGAATCTGGTTTTCTGACATGTGTAATATCTTCACAAAAATTTACCTGTCTTTCTTGTTGGTTTGGAACCCTCATTAATAATGAAAAGTTGGGGCTGGAGAGATGGCTCAGTGGTTAAGAGCAGTGACTGCTCTCCTAAAGGACCTGGGTTCAATTCCCAGCACCCACGTAGCAGCTCACAACAATCTATAACTCCAGTTCCAGGGATTCTGACACCTTTATACCAAATGTATATAAAATAAAATTAAATAAGTATTAAAAAATAATGAAAAGTTATTGTAACGAACCTACTGAATTTTTTACTAATGGATTCCTTTTGTAGACTTTCTTGTTAAATTCATGCTAGATTGTGATGGTTTTCAAACTATGAAGCCGAGTTTTCTAAAGTTAAAGTGTATGAATAGTACTGAAATACCCTCTACTCACTAACTCCGTAGGGTACATGTACAGCTTATTACACTTCCCTCCCTCTGTGTCTATTTGCCGGAGCACAAGCAAATCCGCAATCTGCATGACTAATATCACCCTTTCCAGTTAGTTCACATAAACAACACATATTTTTCAATATTTACTCAGAGCCCTTATTAGCTTAATCACCACTCCAGTTCTGAAAATGAACATCAATATTTTCTTCTCTCCAGCTTCTCTGACACACTTTGCTCTGAGGCTCTGAAACAGCAAGCATGGTTGCCGAGAGAACCTTTAAGAAAGCCCGCTTTAGCTAGAGGTTGTGTAGTTGGAAAGAGCATGCAGCACTGACTCTGAAACTGCACTGAATTATCTGATTTGGCTCTCTGACCTAACGTTAACCAAGTAATCTCCAGAGTCATAATTAATTTTCACTTAGGAGTCCTTAGTCTATGACTGGGAAAAGATGATTTCCCCTCTCAAATTTTTGCAGTAATGCTTCCATGTACCATTAAACTGTTGGCATAATTTAGTCCCAGAGGATAGATTTTTGTTTGGCATTCTAAGGAATTTTGATATATTTAAGAAGGTGAGAAGTACACATTGGCATCATTTAAACAACATAAGTCTAAACCCTATTGGCTTTTACATGCCAGAGACACGGAATGTGCCAACTGTTTAGTACGACACTAACTGTTCAACTCTGTAAGTGCATTTCAGTACAGTGGTTTGGTGTGTTTTGTCTTGTTTGCTTAAATGCATTTATGTCATACGGTACATTAATAACGGACATGGGTTGTCCACACTAATAAACAGATACGAATAATGGAAAGTTAGTCAATGTAGAGCTCAGTAGAGTGTGAGTTTTGGTTTAGTGTGAGGAGCCTCTTCAGCAGTTTCTGCACTGCCAAAATCACAAGAACCAGGGACATAGAGCGTACGGTCCATGGCTATGCAGTCAGTCTCTCCAGTTCTGTAAACAGAGCTAACTTAGACTTTATTCATTGAGGAAACATGCCTTTCTCTTTTATTTCCACATGTTTAAATATATCTGCTATTCATTTTAAGATGTCCAACAATGTGTGTGAGGGAGGAGGAGAGACAATTTCTGTTTCATGGTCTACATCAAGCTCCCTTTAGAGTACCAAGGTGGCTATCTGAAACAGCTGCTGCTTTTTCCTCATCATGGCTCCTTACTACCAGATAGCTCCTACAAAGTCAGGTTAAAGCACAGCTATTACTCAAACTTATGGTTGGAATATATCCAGAAATATAGCTTTTCTAAGAATGTATAAAATAGGATAATTTACAGCTGTAGGTCAAGTCCCATGAGATAAACCGCTGGTGGTAATTCTAGAACATCCTTCCGTCATTTTCCTCTTCTTCAATGAGTGGGCTCCTATTGCATTCTCCCACAGTGAGGAGGGAACAGCTCATCCTCTTAAATATCTAAGTATCCAAGATCTTACAGCATGAACTACTCAATGACATTTATTTTGGTGGACACTGAAGCGAACACTATTGATGTTTTCTTTCTCAAATAACTCTCTGTTCTCCCCTTAGTGAGCTTACTCAGGTAAGCAAGTTGATGTGAAACAGCCAACCATAATGAAGTGTAAAAGTGGGTAGCACTGTCTGTGACTACGGCTCAGCAAGGAAGAGTCACTTGGGTCTCCTAGAAGAAAGGTGGTAGGACCTGACTAAACGGAAGTGTGGTATAATTAGGATAATTAGTGTAAGACGTTGAAAGAGGAAGATCTTCCTATTAAGAGAAAAACAGAACTGAAGCAAAAAGGTATGACTGCCCGTCACACACTTGCAATCTAGAAGTGGACATGACTAAAGAAACTACTTATTGAAGAAAATAACTGATTTGAGAAATACCTTGAAAGCCATGGGGCATATGGAAAAGCATTCTCGGATGTTGGATATTTAAAAGCAGCCTTTAACAAACACTAGCATGGAGCTAGTGCACAGCACACATTGGTAGAAACAGAAAAGACTCGGGGGCTGTTAGGTCTGAAGTTTTGAAAGCATCCAAAATTCAGTTAAAGGTTAGAAAGAAAAGAGATATATGTACAAAAGACCCTTCTAGTAAGAAGGTTAAAAAAAAAAAAACAACCTGGTTTTAGAGATTAAAGTAGGATTAAAATACAGCTAATAGATACACACACACACATATACACATGCACAGTATTGCCCACGCATGTGTGTGTCCCTTTTACAATCACACTGGCTTCATTCTGAGCTATTTTGATTTATTTTTTTATTCATTTTACATTTCAACCATAGTTTTCCCAATCCCGCCTCCCCCTCGCCTTCCCCCACAGCCCACTACCCCTTTACTCCTCCCAAAGGGTAAGGCCTCCCATGGGTAGTCAACAAAACCTAACACATTGAGACAGGACCAAACCCCCCCCCCCCCCACATCAAGGCTGAGCAAAGCATCCCACCATAGGGAATGGACTCCACAAAGCTAGCTCATGCACCAGGGATAGATCCTGGTCCCACTCTTGGGTCACCTCAAATAAACCAAGCTACACAACTATCTCCCACATGACATGTAAAGGGCCTAGTTCAGTCCTGTGCAGGCTCCACAGCTGTCAGTCTAGAGTTCATGAGTTTCCATGAGCTTGGTTCAGCTGTCTCTGTAGATTTCCCAGTCATGAATTTGACCTTCCTTGCTCATATAATCCCTCTTCCTTCTCTGGATTCCCTAAGCTTGGCCTGGTGCTTGGCTGTGGATCTCTGCATCTGGTTCCATCAGTTATTGGATAAAGGCTCTGTGATGACAGGGTGTTCACCAGTCTGATTACAGGGGAGCCCTCTCCACTACTGCTAGGGGTCTTTACTGGAGTTATCCTTGTGGATTCCTGGGAATTTCCCTAGCACCAGGTTTCTCCCTAACCCCATAATGATTCTCTCTATTAATATCTCTTTCATTGTTCTCTCATTTCGTCCCTCCCCCAACTCGACCATTCCATTTCCTCATGTTCTCATTCCCCACCCTCTCCCCTCTACAAATTTCCCTCACCCCCAGTTTACCCAAGAGATCTCATCTCTTCCCCCTTCCCAGGGCAATCCATGTGTCTCTCTTAGGGTCCTCCTTGTTACCTAGCTTCTCTGGAGCTGTGAATTGTAGTCTGGTTATCCATTGCATTACATCTATTATCCACTTATGAGTGAGAACATACTGTGTTTGTCATTCTGGGTCCAAGTTACCTCACTCAGGATGGTTTTTTTTCTAGTTCCAACCATTTCCCTGCAAATTTCATGAGCTCGTTGTTTTTTACAGCTGAGTAATACTCCATTGTATAAATCTACCATATTTTCTGTATCCATTCTTCAGTTGAGTGGCATCTACGTTCTTTCCACATTCTGGCTATTTTGAATAGTGCTGCTATGAACATTATTGAACAAGTGTCTTTGTGGTATGATTGAACATCCTTTGGGTATTTGCCTAAGAGTGGTATCACTGAGTCTTGAAGTAGATTAATTCCCAATTTTCTGAGAAGTTGCCATGCTGCTCTCCAAAGTTGTCTGTACAAGTTTGCACTCCCACCAGCAGTGGAGGAGTGTTCTCCGGACTCCACATTCTTTCCAATGTAAGCTGTCCCATTCTGAGCTATTTTCCCCAGTAACTTAGTCCTAAATCTTTTCTACATATCCACACAACTATTATTCCAAATTGCTTCCTCTGTCAGTGGTTTCTAATTGTAACAAGTGACCTTTTAAACACATTATTTAGCTTTTATTTCTATTCTATCTTTGGAATTTGGAAGCTTCTCCATGTCTTTAAACTTTATTTGGAGAGTAGGTCAAAAGAAATAAGGGATTATGGATGAAAAAAGGACAAGCAAGAAATACTCAAAACTAAATACATAAATTAATATTACTGCAGCTAGAAAACAAAACTAAGTAGTTTAGGGGTTTGTTTGGTTCGGTTTTGTGGAACATATTTTAAACTGCTGTATTCACTTGTCATTTTCCCAAAGTGTTTATGTCTTGTATAATGTAGGTGAAGTGCCTCCTGGGAGCTGGCTGATGGATTGATAGGTAGGTAGGTAAGCAGGTAGTTAGGCAGGCAGTCATTCTCCAGCTTTGTTAATGGTACAGAATGGTACTGGAAACCATCCTCACCATGGGAAGCACAGGCCCTCAGCAGTTACACTTAGGGTTTTGTTTTATTTTTTCCTAAACTATGTACAAACTATTTTGCTTTTTTTTGTCATTGTTCTGTTTTTCCTGGAGCCTCTAGAAAGAGCAGCTGCTTCAGTTTTAGGTCTTCCCTAGCTTTCTCACTCAAAAACACCTCCTTATCCCTGACCCAGTAGCCCTTCGCCAGGGCCGCCTGAGTCCTTCTTCATCTTGCCTAAAGGTACAATCTGACCTAGATGACTGTGACGTCCTCTCGTCCTTTGCTCAGTTCACATCCAGAGATTTTCCTCCATAAAAAATTATTTAAATTTTTGAGAGGTATTGTCTTCTGAGTTGTTGTTTTACTTGAACATTTTCTACTTTCTACCCAATTTCCCAGAGTCCTAAAGGAATAAGAAACATAGAGTTTCTTTTTTTTTTCTTTCCTATTGGGGTAGCTTGCTGCTGGCTTATTTTTTGTTTTGTTTTTTAAGCAAGGCTCATTTCTGTGTCTTCTGTTGTGAATGAATAAATAACAAAATTGAGGGCTTTCTTTGATCTTTGCTTCCTATGCTCTACTCAGCGTCCAGTGTACAGTTAGTTCTGCTTACTCATGATGCGCCTTTCCTTTAGGCAGACAGTGTCCACTTGAATATGCAAAAAAAAAAATCTACCTTCTCTTCCTCAGATCTCTGCAGGACTTTTCACTCATCAGTATTTTCTATCTGATCAATATCTTCACTTACAAAATATCTTACATTATAAAGACTAAAAGAACCAAGAAACTCACAGTGAACTAATCCTTTTCTTTCTTTTTTTTTTTTTTTTATGAACAAAGTAAGTCTCAGGTATCTACTGTTCATATCCTAAATCCTCAACTCAGAGTAAGATATACATTTTAAATGATGACTGTCCAATATGACAATTTGCTTTGGCCTCTCTTTATAATGCTGTGAGAGCTATAGCCAAGACAAAGCCTTGAGTTCTTTCAATCACCACATTCCTGCATATAGTAAACTAATTTTAGATAATCCTTAATAATCATCTTTCAGAGCCCCATAAATATATTTTCTCCCATCTCTGTATTTTGAATAAAGCTGGGAAAAGAGAGGGAAGCAATTTTTTTTAGACAATCTCACTCTTTAGCCCTGGCTGACTGGCCTGGAACTTATGTAGACGAGGTTAGCCCTAAATTCATAGAAATCTACATGCCTCTGTCTCTGAGTTCTAGGATTCAAAGTATGTGCTATCATTCCTGGCTAGGAACTAAAATTTTAATTGAAGAATTTGAAAAGCATAGGAAACATAGCTGTTGTTAATATCATACAGGGAAATGCCTCATTCCTGGCAATGGAACTTGGAAAGAAGACAGCATACCCAGACTTTAACATTAAGTAGATACCAGTAGATGTTTTTGAATTAGTGAAATGGATCAGTGAATCACAGCCCTGAGGCTTTACCTCCAGTGTGTCCTTCCTCCTAATGCCAGCCAGCCTTATGTTAATAGTCAGATCTGATATAATGTCGAAAGTATCAACTGCATCACCATCTTTCAATTTGACAGTTCTAGTGATTTGACAAAACTCCAATGAAAACCTGAATCGGCAAAAAGCATATTTTATAGCACAGCACTGCAGAGCATATGCAGAGCCTAGTGTCTGCCTGCATCAGGCCTTTCCAGAATGTAGTCACAGGAGGAGGTGCCTTGGAAGGGGTTAACAATACATCCCCTGGGATTTGGGCTGACCTCAGGGAAAGCAGATTTCTAAACAAGAGCAAATGAAGTCTAAATCTGGTGAAATAGGAGAGATCTTGGTTACATTTTTGCTTCTCTGAATTCTTTCCAAGTTATACTACAGATTTTTGTCAGCTCTACCAGAGCAAGCACGGTACTTTTAGTGACAGTGGCGCAGAGTTGCAGTCTGTTGTTTGGGAGCTGCCGAGTGTTCATGCTGCTCCTCATCCACACAATGTGTACACATCCTTCTCCCCACTCATTCTCACAGAAGCTCTTCACCTCTCCATGCCGCTGCAGAGATGACAAGGAGCAGTGGCTAATAAGCTCTCAGGGCTACTGAGCGTCCCTCTTCAGTGCTCGTTTTCTAAAGTGCATTTACACACATGCACACTAAACTTGTCAGAGGTGAAGTGCTTCCAAATTCCACTTGAATGTGATTGTAAGCCCATGGGCTTGATGGGGCTCGTAACAAGATGCCAGGCCTAACTGCGCACTTTCTAAGAGACAGAAACATTCCGGTTTAAAAAAGCAAAATGACCCCAAAACGTAGATATAGCAGTTTATTGCATTTCTATATAAATATTTGCAGAGTGAACCTTATTAAGATAGAAAATAATAAAAATGCTCTGTTGTGGATTATACACCAGATTATCACCATTCCTTTGGCTCTATATGAGGAATCAAAATTCATTGACTTAATGCTTTAAGTTTCAAGGCTAGAGTTATGTCTTTTCCATCCTAGTCGATATAATTCTCTAAAACATTTCAACATAGTATTAAGCAATTTTATACTTAATGTCATTGATAAACCGTTTGTTTATCTCAAGTCAAGATGTGGTTAATAGTGTTCTTGGAATGACGTGATTCTCAAAGCCTTCTAGCACAGCCTGAATTTACTCGGCTCAGTTTTCACCTTCTAATTTCAGAGGCTATTAACAATGCCATCCCATAGTTGAGCTTCCCACCCCTAGGTAAATTCCTCAAAGAGTATCATAACATCCTACCCTCTAATTTTATCTGTGGGTCACACTTATGTTCGGTGCTTATCACTGCAATTGTGGAGTCTGCTTGTGTTGTACAGGGAAGAGGACAGTGCTTAGGGATCACATAGGTAAACTTGCAGGAACTTGGGATTCTACTGCCTACATTTGTAGATGGTAATTATCCCCACAGAAGTTATCAGCCTAGAATGTTCTCTTCTTAAGAATTTTTTTTAAGCCGGGCGGTGGTGGCGCACGCCTTTAATCCCAGCACTCGGGAGGCAGAGGCAGGCAGATCTCTGTGAGTTTGAGACCAGTCTGGTCTACAAGAGCTAGTTCCGGCGCAGGCTCCAAAGCCACAGAGAAAACCCTGTCTCGAAAAACCAAAAAAAAAAAAAAAAAAGAATTTTTTTTTAACACAGCACAAGTTTCGTCAGGTAGTGCTTGTCACAGATACTATGCAAGGCCTTACCTCATACTAAAACATTTTGGATAAGAGGATTTGGCTTTGATTTCCATTGCCACTGGTAAGTTAACAAGGTAATAAAACTTTTAATTTAAAAAATAACATTTAAAGACATTAAATAGCATGTCCCTGGCATATTATATATCAAGTTGTCTGAGTATAAGTTTGTGACTTTCTTTCATTCATCATTGTGTTCAGTGAAAATTGGCAAAGTTCATTGATATTTCAGTTAGATGACTCTACGTGTTAAGCACTAATCATATATACTGGTGCCTATAAAATGACAAGCAGAAGTACATTTTGCCTACTGTGGTCACATAATACATTATTCGTTCCAATGTCCCTGTGCATATTTCCTTTTAATAGAAAAAGCAAAATTAGAGAATTTATTAAAATTTTTTATCATCTGATATTTCCTGGTGATCTGATGTATAATTATATGGAAATCCTTCATTTAAAATCACTTGATCCTAGCCTGAATGACTAGAGACAGTTATATTAATATTACCTTACAAGGGTTAAGAGAAAACATAACATTTATAGGAACTCCAACTATCCTTTTATTTTGAAAAAGATGTGCATAAAAGATGTGCAGAGGAAGAATTCACTTTACTTTTAGCAAGCCTCTAAGACATCTACGTCTACTAAAATATGTGTCTCCTCATACCGCTCAGGAAACTATAAAACAGCTGCAGCTGTGTTTTCTTAAGATTTATTTGGAGATCAGCCATGGCTGATCTTCAGAGGCCCCAGGTTTGATTTGTGGCACCTTCATAGTGGCTTACAACTATTATAGCTCCGGTTCCATAGAGTCTGATCCCCTCTTCTGGCTTCAGCGGGCACTAGGCAGGCACATGGTGCGCAGAGATGCATGCAAACAAGGGACACCCATACATGCAGAATAAAAATAATTTTTTCAAAAAGATTTGTTTTTCATCACTAAGAGCACTGCATTTTGTTTAATGCTTCATACTCTTAAAGGGGCTTTCTTTGTTTAAGACAGGGTCTCACTGTACAGCTCATACTGTGTGGTCTTGTGATCCTCCTGCCTCAGCCTTCTGAGAACTGTGGGTATGTGTCACCAAACTCCATGTAAGTGGTTTAAATTAACCACCTGAGCAGTTCGTGTGGATCAGCCGAGTACCCAGGTCAGCTCATCAAAAATAGTGGTGGCTCTGTCTACAGAACTCTGTGCCCGGTACCACAGGGCTATAAACTGGGTCTGTCTACACAGGTGCTCCAGTCTCAGCAGAACACTGTCTCCTCACTTTGATCTGTTTTTCTGAAGGCCTCAACTTAGGGAGCACACACCACCACATTACATGTAATCTTGATATTCTAGGCCCAAGCTGGGGTGAGTAATTCTTTTTTTCTGTAGGCTTTGTGATGTTTTTCAGGATGCCTCTGTGACTTGAAGGAAAATTACTTGAAACTCCGTCTTAAAAGATCGGATTCGATCTGCCTGCTGTCATTTTTCTCTTCATGCATTGGCAAGTCATTTCCCTGAAATACAAGTGTGCTACATGTTATTTAATGGGGAATTTTTAAGACATAAGGGAAATGTTTGTATTTCAAAGTGGCTTTTTCCTTTTACAAACTCATAAAAGATTCTACTTAAGTATAATAATTCATAACAAATTTGAATTAGATGTAATTTCTCAGAGCTAAAGCTCCCAGTAAATCCCTACAGCTTGACAACTCCTTTAAGTATTCATTTGACTCTAAGAGAAAATTGACGGTGAGTTATTCTTACCCAGAGTACATTATGACTATTAGGTCAGAGCTAGGAACCTGTTTACCAAAATTGTGAGTGTTTGGCCTGATACAGTGGTGCCTTTTCCATCCAAATGGTCACATGCTAGTTATTCACTCTCTGTTTTCAAACAAAGACCTTACTGCATTCCCAATAACTGTTTACCTCCGTGAGTAGATAAATAAGTGATATCTTTCTTAACATCTTCTGAAAGCTTAACTCTACTAAAACTTGAGCTGTATGTTCTATTTAGTGATAAGGTTAGATGTCGATTACTTGGGCGATTTTAGCAACTCAAAAGGTTAGTAAGATGCCACTCACTAAGTTTTTTAATAGAATGATATATTCAGAATTTTAATATTTTAAGTTTCAGGAATAGAAACAGAAGGAACAATGATTAGCAGAGTTCATCACTGGAGTAAAATTTCAACCTGTTTTATATGTATAAAGAAGCAGCTATATAAAATCTCTATAGGCAGAGATAGGTATTTCTGAAACCATGAAGAAATGGGATGACAAAATACACACTCTGATAACATGGGCAACATAGGATAGGGATAGACTGGAAAAAGGACAATAGGAAGATGTGTCAAAGAAAGTTAAAATGAACATATAAGTCATTTAGGAAATATGTTAAGGAAAATGATTTATTAAGCTAAACAAATAAGAAGTATCTTAGTAAATAAGGACAGTTGGCTGTATGTAGGTGTGGTCTTGGGACTTTGCCACCCAGACCAGGGATTTGGGCTGTGAGGAAGGATGATGACCATCTGCTCCAAGTGACTCCTACTGGCTGATCCACAGAGCTCAGTTGGCACTGGTCTCACAGGAGACTGCCAGCCTTCCTATTGGGAAGTAAGCAAAACAATGGCATTGCTGTCAAGCACAGAAATGAAGTTTAAGATTTAAGTAATAAGTGGAGCTTCAACAGGGTCAAGGAACTTTGGAGCTCATAATCCAGGCAGATGGAAGTTGACATGGCCCTGGAACAGACTGCCCTTGCATTTAATGAAAGATGCTTGAAAAACTAGGCAAAAGTGATCCACAGTGAGTCACAAAATTCTTAGCACAACCCTTGCCATCCAAACCACAAGCAAAACAATATAGCTAAATTTAAAAGATGAAACCTATCCACAAGCTAGGTCATATGAAAGCATGTAAATAATAGATTTTGACAAAGGAATAACAGGATAACTTTTTCCTACCTCCCTTAGACAGCAAACTTGATATTAAAGACTTTTTTTTATT